>SJYQ01000933.1:164187-187343 GCA_006410935.1 Redunca redunca | reverse complement strand
AACAACAAAAAAATTACCGAATATACATCTAATAGATTTTTATTTCATATTTCAAATTTTTTTACTGTATCTTTTACTTTTTTGTAACATATTAATAACTTACAAAATAATTTGCAGCACCACTTTTCAGCCTTATCTGTGGTGAAGGACCAGTTTTTTCATTGCTAGTCTATTGCAGACCAGTATTTTATAAAATACAGTACAAATAAATTATAGTGAAACGAAATGATAAAATACAAGGCTCAGTTTTTATTGTGAGAGTCAACAAATGTAAAATTTACTTTGGTCACATTGTTTCCAAACCTTGTTTTAGAAAACCTCGCTGTCTTGACCACAAGATGCTTGTAGACTGGTCCTGGGCTGCTGGCCGTACTCTGAACAGCACTTCTGGTGTGTGTGCGGTCAGGAATGCTGTGCTGGCATCACACTTGTGTGTAGTAGCTAGATGGCAAACTGGGCTTTGACTTACCCTTTCAACCTAAGTGACCTTTGTGTGCCTTTTGGAGTGCTTCAACAAGTGGATTTGGTCCTATTACATAGAAATGTATTTAAGGGTAACCTCACATGTTTGTGATTTCTTTCATGGATTCAGTGAATGCCTCACAGTGTATCATCACCCTTATTTTCAAATTATCTTTTGTCAGCTTCACGTTCAGTATACCACTCAATTTTGCCAATTTATGCCTTTATTTTTACTGCCTCTCCTTTCAGTGGAAGTATCTTAGTAACTGTCCGTATCTGTATTATTTCCTTTTTAATCAATACCTGGTTCCAACTCAATCTTTGTATGAAGAGCTTCTGAAAAGATTTTTGAAACTGTCAGTCTCCTGGTTAAAATCCTATGATAGATGTTAACATGTGTTATTTGCTTATGTATTATCTTACAGTATTTTGAATTAACATTTAGGAAATTTTACATAAGAATTCATATTTGCAGCTTGTCTTGAGAAATTGGCCAGTGCGGCAACCCTGATCTTCTTTCCATTCCCACATATGAATATTGGCAGAAGCTCTGCGGTAGCTTCCTCTTTGTCTTGGTCACGAGCTTTCTAGTCCTTAGTTCCTCCCGTCTCCTCATAACTGGAATTTTGGTTATAATACACAGGTTGGAATACTGCAGTTCTCAGATCTGGCTCATTTTTGGTGTTTCTGGTACCTCCTTGACTGCAGGCATCTGAATTTGTGACCCCTGCCTTATCAGTTGTTGCAGACGATATTTCAGACTTCAGGGTAATTCTAGGTATTGCATATCTCACTTATTTCTCACACATAACCAGATGGAGTTTGATGTATGTACTGACTGCTTGAATTTAGGTACTGTGGAAGTGTTAGGACCAGAATCCTCGTTTCCTGCCTCCCAGGACTATCCTGTTTTCAAAACTTACTTCTGATTTTGCTGTCCTTGGAGCTTCAGTCTTCTCAGCCCGTATGGCTCTTCTCCACCTCCGCAGCCTTATTTATCTGTGATTGTCAGTAAATACTCTCCACTTGTGTTAATCAAAAACTTGCTCACTCTTGTTAGTTCTGGCTTAACTTGTTTATGCCTCTGCTATGCTGTTACTTCCTTTTCAGATCTTCTCTTCTCCAGGGTCCTTCCTTTCTCTTTTAATGATTTACTTCTGATGTCAGTATCTGGGAGTTTTTCAGATTAATCTCACCCAGTACTGAAGTTTTCTTTACTTCATGATTCTGTACCCTTAAAAATTAATTACATTAAGTTGTTTTTGTTGGCTAGTGTTTTTTGTATATATTTCCCACGTGTCTAAATTGTCTTACGTGTGTAGCTTTTTATGTGTTAATCTCTTACTCTTTTTGTTTACCCCTATGCATTTACTGTTAGCCTTGTTTTCACTTTAAACCCTAAGTGTTCATTATTGTTCTTAGTGAAACTTGAGCCTGTTATTACTTGAGAGTCAGTATGATATAATAGGAATATTTCATCACAGTTTTGCTACCATTTATTGAATGCCCACTTTTTATCCATTTGCTGGACTTCTCTGCTTTACATAAATGAAAGATTATCCTCAAATAATTATTTCTAATTTGTGTGACAAATTACCTCTACAAGATAGGCTGCAGTGTATCTTTGTGCTCTTAAAGAGATACAGTACTAAACTAAGAATCCCAGAGTTGACTTAAAGAATCTGCCTAAAAAAAAAAAAAGAATCTGCCTGCAATGCAGGAGACCCGGGTTCGGTCCCTGGGTTGGGAAAAGCCCCTCGAGAAGAGAATGACTACCCAGTTCACTATTCTTGCCTGGAGAATTCCACATTCAACATGACTAAGCAACTAACACTTTCTTGTTTTACCCTGTTTTAAATCTTAGCCAAACCATCTTAGAAGCCTTTCCTTGAAAGGAAATTGAATTAAGTTATGTGCTGGAGGTCTTTTTTTGATTAGGTAATCTTAGGTATATGTAACTTGATATGAGTGATAGTTTTTCTTTTGATACACTTAGGTTAACTATTGTTACAGATATTTTTAGTCTTTTTATATTAATAGTGAAGTTTTAGGAAAATTGGGATCCATGGTCAGTTTTAGTACCAAAAAGAGTATGGACTCTATTAATGTAATTCATTAGTATATTTACATTTTCTTTTGTGACTAGATGTTTTATGGAAAAATTAAATGTTCAAACCTCCCCAAAACACAATTTAATTTAACACTGATCACCAACCTTGGTTATTTTTTGTCTGTTCCCTACCCGCCACTCCCACCCTTGGCCATGCAGGTTGCAGGATCTTAGTTCCCCAACCAGGGATTGAACCTGGCCCTTGGCAGTGAAAGCAGGGAGTCCTAACTACTGAACTGCCTGGGAACTTCATGAAAACAAAACCCAGTAAAGATGTTTAAAGATATTTACAAATCTTAAACAGATAAGTTTTAATCCAAAATGGTGTTGTAGAAAGTATTAGAGCAGTCAGGGTACGTGGTCCTCAGCTTTGCATCTTGTAAATGGTTTGCATCTTATACAGTGCTAAGAGAATAAAATATACTACCAGCTATGCTTCCATGTTTATACTAACTGATAAAATATACTAACTCCTTCCATGTTTCCCTGTCCAAATTCCAGTCTATGATAGATGTATTTATTTGTTTAACAAGTTCTTTTTGAGAGCTCACAGAGTGAAAAGCTCTGTTTTGGATTCCCAGTGATTATTGATTGCATATGTGGAATAGTAAATGATTTGGTGGTCATTGTATACAGATCTGTAAGGAAGAGTGCTGACACTTCTGAATGCTTGTTATGGTCTTGGCACAGGTGCTTTTTACCAGTTTTACTTATTCTCTCACTCGCCGTGTGAGGTATAGACCTGGATCCCTCCTTATTTTACAGACGAGAAAATCTTTGAACTAACAGAAGTTTACTGTCTTATGTAATTAAATAACCAATAGAGCTAGAAATAAGTCTTGTTCTATTTGACTCCAAGAGTATATATATTAAAAAGGGATTTCGCTTTCATGCATTGGAGAAGGAAATGGCAACCCACTCCAGTGTTCTTGCCTGGAGAATCCCAGGGACGGGAGAGCCTGGTGGGCTGCCGTCTATGGGGTCACACAGAGTTGGACACGACTGAAGTGACTTAGCAGCAGCAGCTAGTGCAAAAAATTTATGAAATTTTGTTAATAGCTGTAAGTCTGAAGTTTATGAAGTGTGAAGGTTTTTGATTTTGTTGTTTATATTTTATAAATTTTAGTTTTTAAGTTGAAGTGAGCTCCTGTTTGGGTCAAATTTTTTTTTTGACTGCGGTTTAGGAGATCTCAGATCTCCCACCAAGGATAGAACTCTGGAGTGGAAGCAAGTAGTTTTAACCACTGGACCACCAGGAAAGTCCCTTTATTTTCTTTTTGGAGTGAAACTCAACCACTCAGGAATGAAGTGCCTATTTTTATTTTCCCAGTATTGTTATGTGGTTGTTAATACACATACACACACACACACACACACACACATACACACACACCACCTCAGGTACAAATAAATGGAATTAATTATGACCATGGCCTAGAAGATTACTTAAATCCTGGTTTTCACTACTTGCTACTTGTGTGACCTTGATCCAGGTATTTAAAATGCCTCTGGACCTTCTTCATCCAATGGACCTACTCTGTTTCATAGAGTTGTTATGAGGATTGAATCAGATATTCAGTGCTTCAGTTCAGTTCAGTCACTCAAGTCGTGTCTGTGTCTTTGCAACCCTATGAACCGCAGCACTCCAGACCTCCCTGTCCATCACCGACTCCTGGAGTCTACCCAAACCCATGTCCATTGAGTCGGTGATGCCATCCAGCCATCTCATCCTCAGTCGTCCCCTTCTCCTGCCCCCAATCCCTCCCAGCATCAGGGTCTTTTCAAATGAGTCAGCTCTTCGCATCAGGTGGCCAAAGTACTGGAGTTTCAGCTTCAACATCAGTCCTTCCAGTGAACACCCAGGACTGATCTCTTTTAGGATGGACTGGTTGGATCTCTTTGCAGTCCAAGGTACTCTCAAGAGTCTTCTCCAGCACCACGATTCAAAAGCATCAATTCTTCAGCACTCAGCTTTCTTTATAGTCCAACTCTCACATCCATACATGACTACTGGAAAAACCATAGCCTTGACTAGACAGACTTTGTTCGCAAAGTAATGTCTCTGCTTTTGAATATACTATCTAGGTTGGTCATAATTTTCTTTCCAAGGAGTAAGCGTCTTTTACTTTCATGGCTGCAGTCACCATCTGCAGTGATTTTGGAGGCCCCCAAAATAAAGTCTGACACTGTTCCCACTGTTTCCCCGTCTATTTGCCATGAAGTGATGGGACCAGATGCCATGATCTTCGTTTTCTGAATGTTGAGCTTTAAGCCAACTTTTTCACTCTCCTCTTTCACTTTCATCAAGAGGCTCTTTAGTTCTTCTTCACTTGCTGCCATAAGGGTGGTGTTATCTGCATATCTGAGGTTATTGATAATTGTCCCGGCAATCTTGATTCCAGCTTGTGCTTCTTCCAGCCCAGCGTTTCTCATAATGTACTCTGCATAGAAGTTAAATAAGCAGGGTGACAATATAAGCCTTGATACACTCCTTTTCCTATTATGAACCAGTCTGTTGTTCCATGTCCAGTTCTAACTGTTGCTTCCTGATCTGCATACAGGTTTCTCAAGAGGCAGGTCAGGTGGTCTAGTATTCCCATCTCTTTAAGAAGTTTCCACAGTTTATTGGGATCCACACAGTCAAAGGTTTTGGCATCGTCAATAAAGCAGAAAGAGATGTTTTTCTGGAACTCTCTTGCTTTTTCGATGATCCAGCGGATGTTGACAATTTGATCTCTGGTTCCTCTGCCTTTTCTAAAACCAGCTTGAACATTTGGAAGTTCACGGTTCACGTATTGCTGAAGCCTGGCTTGGAGAATTTGAGCATTACTTTTACTAGCGTGTGAGATGAGTGCAATTGTGCAGTAGTTTGAGCATTCTTTCGCACTGCCTTTCTTCGGGATTGGAATGAAAACTGACCTTTTCCAGTCCTGTGGCTTCTGCTCGGCTTTTCAAATTTGCTGCCATATTGAGTGCAGCACTTTCACAGCATCATCTTTTAGGATTTGAAATAGCTCAACTGGAATTCCATCACCTCCACTAGCTTTGTTCGTAGTGATGCTTTCTAAGGCCCCACCTGACTTCACATTCCAGGATGTCTGGCTCTAGGTGAGTGATCACACCATCGTGATTATCTGGGTCGTGAAGATCTTTTTGTATAGTTCTTCTGTGTATTCTTGCCACCTCTTCTTAATATCTTCTGATTCTGTTAGGTCCGTACCATTTCTGTCCTTTATTGAGCCTATCTTTACTTGAAATATTCCCTTGATATCTCCAGTTTTTTTGAAGAGATCTCTAGTCTTTCCCATTCTATTGTTTTCCTCTATTTCTTTGCATTGATTGCTGAGGAAGGCTTTCTTATCCCTCCTTGCTATTAGTACATAATAATATCTAACATTTATTAAATGTTTTGTCTCTGTCTGTCCGAAGCTGTCAGAACCAGAGTCCCACAGTAGCCAATTCTATAGATGTGGGAGAGCTTCTCTAGTGTTAACAATATATGTCTAAGCAAGATGAGACGGATTGGGAGTTTGCTAGTGGCCCACTGGCTAGGATTCTGCCCTCCAGATACAGGGAACCCAGGTTCAATCCCTGGTCAGGGAGCTACATGCTACATGCAGCAGCTAAAGATCCTGCATGCCACAACTAAGACCCAGCACAGCCAAATAAGTAAATAAGTTAAAAAACATTTAAAAAGATGAGAAGGGTTTATATTGTTTCAACTGATAGATACTTCAGTTGCCTCATGATTAGGCTTATGATTTTTTTTATGGCAAAGATTTTATTTTCTTAAATAATCATTTCCTTGATTAAGCTAAGATTTTTGGATTATCATTCCATTTCGCATGGTTGGCTTTTCATTTTCTTTCAAAAAGGATGTGTTTCTTCTTCCCTTAAATGTTGTTAATCATCATTTTATCAATTCTGATTGTTACATTGTAGACTATGTTGGCATCACATTAGCTACACATTTAATTGTATGTCTGTAAATAGCTAGAGTAGTTAGGCCTCAGCCTCTATCCTCAGAGAAAGGAAGGCTGTAGTTGAAAGGTCAAAGTAGAAACAAAAGAAGTTAATTTCCATGCTTTTGAACCTGTAGGCTGATGGGAGCAGTAGGCGACCCATTTGATGTTTACCCAGGTCCCTCACTTTCTGAGTAGTTTACATGTATCTCAGGAATCTGAGGTGAGTACTGCTCCAGACATTTACGGGTTGAGGAGGTAAAGACAAAAAGATTAAGTAGTTTGGTCACACACCTGATATCACCACACTAAGTGATAGTGGTAACTTAAGGGATTACAAAAAGATAATTTTGACTATGAGTTGTTTTTACCCTATGGGCTGACTACAACCCATAACTTCAGTTCTAGCCACCCTCCCATTTGCTCCTTCCTCGCCCCCAATAGGTATGATTTCTTCACGGTGCTTTGTTGATTTATAGTTATGGAAGCCTGTTCCATGAAAACTGTCCAGGAATGGACTCTAACCTGCCTTTGTAGCCGTCTTTCATGGAATAGTGCCAGAGGCCTGGATATAGTAGAGAAGGACCTCAGTCTCATGGACCAGGTTTTGTTTTTGTCATCTGAGTGATACATTGTACATATAGAAGAGTACATATCAAGCATGTACAATTTAAGGAATAATTGTAAAACCAACACCTGCCTATGCCCAGGTCAAAAAACTAGCACTCTACCAGTTCCTTACAAGTGCTTTCCTGTTGACACCTCCCACTGTTTACCAGAGGTGACTATGTCATGACCTTGGGATAATCATTCTCTTGCTGCTCTGTAGCGCTTAACCATCTATATGAATCTCTAGACAGAATAATAGTAAGTGTTGCCTGTTTTTTGAACATTATTAAGTGGATATCATACCATATGTATTCTTAGGAAACTTTGCTTCTCAGTTGTTTTTGATTGGAGTCATGGATAGAGAATTGAAACAGTTTGCTTAATAACTTTTCATTATGGAAATAATTGACGTCTGTAATTCTGTAAAGTACAGTTTATAAATGGAGATGAATTATAAGTATTTATTCTTTTCTCCCTTCATTTCTCTAGTTATTGTAGCTTTAGTAGACAGAATGGGAGATGCCAAAGACAAGGTTCGAGATGAAGCTCAGACTCTGATCCTGAAGTTAATGGATCAAGTAGCACCACCTATGGTAAGCCTACGTCTTAAAAGTTCAGATTTTGCTAATTGGTGATTAACTAACAGTAAAGATAGTTGGTAATCACAGCAAGTCAGTAAAGCCCCAGGGATGTGAAACTTAGAACTTTAAACAGTGAATTATTGCTAATGCTTTAAAGAAATTGAAAATTTTAAAAAGTTGTCAGTATTTAACTGCTTGATATTTTGGTTTTCTTTTTCTTATTTTCTACCCTTTAATGCTTTTTCAAAAAGCTAACTTATAGATTTCAGTGATTTGACAGTGTACTGATTATGTTATTTGTTAGGATTGTCTGGTTTTCGCTGCCTGCAAATTATATTGGTGTTCAGTGAGGGTTATATGAGTTTCTGAAACCCTTACTGAGACAGGGAGAAAATTTTTATTGTAACAAGTGGTTGCTAGTAAAAAATTGGTCTTATGGGTGTATTTTGAAAGAGGAGTAAAGAATAAAGTGACATGTAAACAAATATTTAAAGAGTAGCTCACTTTTAGTGGGAAAAAAATCAGTTTACAAAATATACAGTGATATTGTGTTATTTAAAATACAGTATAAGAATTGTATTATATATATTTTATTTAAAAAATCTGGAGAATTGAGTTGTAAAAGTAGACTTCCTCTGTTTTTTTATACCCTAGAATATAAAGATATAAATATGTATATAAGTCCTTATTTATAACTTGGTGAGTATCCTTTGACGCTTGCTTAGAATTCAAATTTTAACTTGTTTTTGACATGCTGTTGTTATGAGTGCTATAAAGGGCATCCTTATGTCTTTGGACATAAATGTAAGGATAGAGAAGTGTTCTGACATGGTGTTAATAGGTCAGGTTATTCACATTTAAGACTTTTTTTTTGTAAACTTGTAAGTTACTCTCCAGAAATGGCAGAGAGAAATATTAGTAGAAATTGAATACAGAGTCCAGGGAGAATAGAGTCTAGGAAGAGGCATTTGTATGTATGTATGTGTGAAAGTTTGTGTATATGTGTGTATGTACACATTAGTAAATGGTAAGGGTGGTGTTTCTTAAATTTGGAGAAAAGACTGACTGGGACAGTTGGCTATATGTTTGGAAAAACAAAGCTCAGTTCCTTCTTATAACAAACCCATGGAATTGTTTTAGATTGTGTAGGTTTATCTATGCTTTTTCAAAAAAAAAAAAAAAATTACTGGGTGGGTAGCAATAGAATGATTTGCCCAAATGTGTTTCTGTATTTGGATCCAGTGTTAAAAGGAAAACAGCCTGAATTGTAAAATGTTGAAAAAGCCTGTTCCTTGTGACAGTCTGTACTAGTTGCTAGGCAACATTGGACCTTTTAAATGCTGACAGTACTCCGAGGCTTATAATGGTAGCATTGTTACTGAAGGTTTCTAAAGCTTAGAGGAATTTATGTGTCCTTGGAAGTTCTAAGGTTTTTAGGTATTAGACATAGTTTTTCCAAGAATAATTGAAATCTAAAGTGAAAGATACAAAATCAAAATGAAAAATGTGATTAAGATCTTGAAAATGGGTGAGAGCAGCGTCAGTGCACATCTGGCTTAGAAAAGCTTGTAGAGCAGTGACCAGTCCCTGGGAAGGTCCAGTTATCAGTAATGCTGGTAGCAAGGTCGAGAATAGAGAAAAGGTTATAACATGAGTAATTTAATTTTTTGTTATACATGTTTACTTTTCTTTCAAATAGTACATTTGGGAACAGTTGGCCTCTGGTTTTAAGCACAAGAATTTTCGATCTCGAGAAGGCGTGTGTCTGTGTCTTATTGAAACATTAAACATGTAAGTTTTATGATTATTGGAATATGTTTTTCATTTTTCTAGAAAAAACAATGTATCGATTTCACAAAGCTCAAGGAAAGCTTTAGAAATAACAGATTTTAAATAGTTGATAATTGATCTCTGGCACCAGAATTTTTATCTTATTTAGTAGCTTTATCTGCTAATTTTTTTGTAAGTTCTCTCTCATGTTGTTAATTAAAAATTATTAGTTACTGATAAGAAGTTTCTCTTTTTCTCTTTAGTATGTTAATAGTTGCCACCTGAAATAGATGGTCATATAACAAATATGCTGGTAGAACTTAGAATCTACTTCTGTTCTGGACCCAGTCTGGAGTTTTCTTTAACTCTGTGGTATTTTAGCTGTTGTAGCCAATTTCCCCAGCCCCCTTTTGCCAGCTGGCCCTAGGCTTTCTAGAGCAGTGCAAGTGGTTACCAGAATCCTGCACTGAATGAGACTCCCCCTGGTAATAGACAGTGAAGCTGGCAACAGTATGCAGAGACCTGACAGCATAGATGCCACAGAGCTCCGGTCTGAAAAAACTGTGAATTAAGCCTGTGTCCTCTTTCTGGATTAGTTTCCTCACGTTCTGTCAGCACGATGGGTAGCGTGTAGGAGCTTTCAGTTTTTCCTGCAGCGCTCTCCCTTTCTCTAACGACGCCTCTGTTTTGTTTTCTCTCACTCCTCTATGGCCCCTTCCGCCATCTAGAGCTTGTAAGTGCATTCAGTCTGCACAGCTTCTGTGGTTTTGGGCTCCCTTGTCGTTTGCTTTCAACCCATGACCTCATCAAAATATTAGTAAGCATAAATAAATATCTTTTAATTTACTTATTTTAGTGAATGCAAATTTGTGTGAGACCCAGAGTCTAAAAGAAAACTCAGTATTTTAATACGAAAGTTGGAATTTTCTGAGTGATTGATAGGTTGCTAGGTTTAAGAGTGCCATTGGTTGAATGTTTTGCTCCGTTGGATCATGTGTTGACAGTTCTCATTGTCGGTCATGACTGTTCAACTCCACATATCTCACAGTGTTTAGGGTTAGTTTTTGCCTGTGTCTCATACCTTTTGTGTTTTAATGATGTATGCTCATGTTCTCCACCATATTTGTCTTACTGAGACAGACAAGAAAGTATAACAGTATTTTGTTTACTGTTTAATTAAAACCAAATTCTCTTTACTTTTTTTTTTTTTCAAATTATATTTAGTTTTGGGGCTCAGCCACTAGTCCTCAGCAAGTTGGTACCACATTTGTGTATCCTGTTTGGAGATTCCAACAGTCAGGTAAAATTTTATTTATATTCAAGCATTAAATTTACAGTCAGTTTTTTTGCCACCTCTTGTTTTCTAGTGCTCTTATTCCATGTTTAAAAAAGAAGAGAGAGGGTGAAAGGGTTGGTAAAATCAAGATTCCACTTCATTTTCTGTTTTTTCAAACTCCACCACATTTAGTTTTTAAGAATACATTTTATTCACAATGTCACTTAAGTTTGTTAGCTGTTTGGCTAGTATTAAGGATAGATGGGACTTAAAGGATAATTCTTAGGTTGGAAAGATTGAGTAACAAAAAACCTGGACACCCTTTTCTAGTCGTCCTATGAGCTAATTATGAGGACAGATTGTCAGCTTCCTTTTCATTCCTGCATAACAGTAATTTTTGCAGCAGTCGTAACCCTGCTTGTGCCAGTGGTATATTACTTGCTGGAGATTTCATGCCCTGAGCCACAAATACTATAGACATAGTACAGGAATGTGCTCTGGAACTTGTCCCTTGCGGTGGAGTTGAATCTTGACTGTAACTGTTTTAGCACAGCTTGGGCATTTGGAATGACCCTGAGTTAGGCTTCCCTGCTTTTAGGTCCTTGCTCTTCCTATAGAGGTTTGTAGAGAGCTCTACTGTCTCTCTATTTCACCTTCTGCAGTGAGCTGTGCAGAGGAACTAAAAGCTGTCTTCCACATTCCTGTGTTTAGGCCGCATTTATTTTTTCTTTTCATTGTGGTAGAATATTCAAAACATAAAATTTACCATTTCAGCCATTTTAAGCGTAGAGTTAGTTCACTGGCAGTAAATACACTGACATTGTTGTGCAGCCATCACCACCAGCCATCTTCAGAGCTTTTCCATCTTCCCAGCTGTCAAACAGTGACTCCTCATTCCTCGGTCCTTCAGCTCCTGGCAGCCATGTTTTACTTTCTCTCCATATGAATTTGACCAGCCATCATGTGGAACCGTATATTTATCCTTTTGTCTCTGGCATATTTCACTTAGCATAATATCTTCATGGTTCATCCATGTTGTAGTGTGTGTCAGAATTTCCTTCTTTTGCTTTTTAAGGCTGAATAATGCATACCACATCTTGTTTATCTATTCATTCATGGATAGATATTTGGGTTGTTTCCCCTTTTTGGCTATTGTGAATAATAATGCTGTGAACATTGGTGTATAATTATCTGTTTGAGTTCAGGCCACATTTCTAAAAGGCAGTTTATTCCAGGAAAATATAACTGTGATAATGATTTGTATTATCAGTTCTTTACACAATCTTATTACAAATAGAAGCTTTTTTAAAAGTCGCATTTATTTAGATGCTTCTTAGATTTCTGTGAAACTTTTACAAGCTTTCTCTAGACGTTTCTAGGTAGGTTGTCTTGGTTTTTATTAATGACCTAATGTAATCTCCCAGGAGTGTAAAGGCATTAAAACCAACTTGGAGCTTCAAGTTAGTCCGTGAATATAATGTAATCTAGAGGTAAAGTATTTTACTGTATCTTGTATTTTTTTTTAAGTTCTGAATTATTTGGCAGGTTAGAGATGCTGCAATATTGGCTATGGTGGAGATTTATAGACATGTGGGAGAGAAAGTGAGAGTGGACCTTTATAAGAGAGGAATTCCCCCTGCTAGGTAAGTATTACTAAATATATTTTTTTGTTGCTGGTTTTAAAGGTTTTAATTTCATGTGCTTATTTAAAATAGGTTTCATTTTCTGGAGTGTCATCATATTCAAAATATATAAAAGGATACATAGGTCAGTTCAGTTCAGTCACTCAGTCATGTCCGAGTCTTTGCAACCCTTCACTGCAGCATGCCAGGCCTCCCTGTCCATCACCAACTCCTGGAGCTTGCTGAAACTCATGTCCATAGAGTTGGTGATGCCATCCAACCATCTCTTCCGTTGTTGTCCCCTTCTCCTCCTGCCTTTAATCTTTCCCAGCATAAGTGTCTTTTCAAATGAGTCAGCTCTTCACTGGCCAAAGCTTGGAGTTTCAGCTTCAGCATCAGTCCTTCCAAAGAATATTCAGGACTGATTTTCTTTAGGATGGAATGGTTGGATCTCCTTGCAGTCCAAGGAACTCTCAAGGATCTTCTCCAACACCACAGTTCAAAAGCATCAATTTTCAGCGCTCAGCTTTCTTTATAGTCCGACTCTCACATCCATATATGACTACTGGAAAAACTATAGCTTTGACTAGACAGACTTTGTTGGCAAAGTAATGTCTCTGCTTTTTAATATGCTGTCTAGGAGGATCATAACTTTGCTTCCAAGGAGTAAGTGTCTTTTACTTTCATGGCTGCGGTCACCATCTGCAGTGATTTTGGAGCCCCAAAAAGTAAAGTCTGTCACTGTTTCCACTGTTTCCCCGTCTATTTGCCATGAACTGGTGGGACCAGATGCCATGATCTTCGTTTTCTGAATGTTGAGCTTTAAGCCAACTTTTTCACTCTCCTCTTTCACTTTCATCAAGAGGCTCTTTAGTTCTTCTTCACTTGCTTCCATAAGGGTGGTGTCATCTGCATATCTCAGGTTATTGCTGTTTCTCCCAGCAGTCTTGATTCCAGCTTGTGCTTCCACCAGCCCAGCATTTCTCATGAGGTACTCTGCATATAAGTTAAATATGCAAGGTGACAATATACAGCCTTGACATATTCCTTTTCCTATTTCCAGTCTGTTGTTCTGTGTCCAGTTCTAACTGTTGCTTCCTGACCTGCGTACAGGTTTCTCAACAGGCAGGTCAGATGATCTGCCATCTCTTTCAGAATTTTCCAGTTTATTGTGATCCACACAGTCAAAGGCTTTGACATAGTCAATAAAGCAGAAATAGATGTTTTTTTGGAACTCTCTTGCTTTTTCGATGATCCAGCGGATGTTGGCAAATTGATCTCTGGTTCCTCTGCCTTTTCTAAAACCAGCTTGAGCATCTGGAAGTTCACAGTTCACATACTGCTGAACCCTAGGTTGGAGAATTTTGAGCATTACTTTACTAACGTGTGAGATGAGTGCAATTGTGCAGTAGTTTGAACATTCTTTGGCATTACCTTTCTTTGGGATTGGAATGAAAACTGACCTTTTCCAGTCCTGTGGCCACTGCTGAGTTTTCCAAATTTGTTGGCATGTTGAGTGCAGCACTTTTGCAGCATCATCCTTTAGGATTTGAAATAGCTCTCTTCAATAAATAGTGATGTGAAAGTAGGATTTCCACATGTAGTAAAATAAACTTTAACTTCTTCCTCATACCACATCCCCACATTAACTCAAAATGTATCACAGAACTAAGTGTAAAATGATAAAACTTATAGAGAATGCTAGGCAATGTTTTCTTATATGTCACACCAAAAGGATAAACAACCAAAGGAAAAAAATAAGCTGTACTTCATAAAAATTAAAAACTTGTGCTTCAGGGGACATCATCAAGAAATTGAATAAAAGACCCACATAATGGGAAAAATATTTACAAATAATAATCTCATAAAAAACTTGTGTCCCAAGTATATAAAGAATATATAATAAAGAACTCTTAGTGCTCCACAGTGAAAGGACAGATGACTCAATTTTTAAAACAGGCAAAGGATTTGAATAGACATTTTGTCAGAGAAGATACGCAAGTGGCCAGTGCGCATGTGAAAAGATACTCAGCATCATTAGCCGTCAGAGAAATACAAGATGATATGACTAGGTTGGCTAAAATTAGAAGATAGACAATAACAAGTGTTGTTGAGGATGTAGGGCAATTAGAAGGCATTGTTGGTGGGAATGTAAAATGGTATAGCCACTTCGGAAAATAATCTGTAGTTCCTCAAAATGTTAAACAGAATTACCATATGACCCAGCAGTTCTACCCCCAGCTATATACCCAAGAGATGTGAAAACATATCCATGCAAAAGCTTGTGCACAGATGTTCATAACAACATTGTGAACATTCATAATAGCTAAAAAGTCAAAATGTCTCACATCTCCACATGTCGGTAAGCTGATGGATAAACAAAATAGACTATATCTGTACAATGAACTACTACTTGGCCATGAACAGGGATGACTGATACATATTATAACATAAATGAGCCTTGAAAATGTCAGTGAAAAAAGCCAGCCATATTAGATGATTTCATTTATATAAGATGGCTAGATATGGCAAACCTATAGAAAGGAAGCTAGATTAATGGTTGCATAGTACTTGGAAAATTAGGGAGAGTGACTGCTAATGAGTATTGGGTTGTTTTTTTGGTATAATAATGACATTCTAAAATTGCTTGTGTACATCTTTTAGCTTTATATTAAAAGCCATTGAATTGTACACTTTAAATTGTATGGCATGAATATTTTATCAGTAATTGGCTCATACCCAAAAGAGATAATGTTCTGAGAGACCTAATTCTCTCTTTCATGTTGTATTTGTGATTTTTGAAACTTATATGTGGAGATAGAGTTTCTTTTCCAGTTCCATCCTAATGCTTTATTGGTCTCTATCCTTAGCCTGAATCACAACCTTCCAGAGCTTTACACACCTCTATCCTTTGGCTTTCTAAGGTGCTTTAGGATATTCCAGCCTCTATTGCATTTGCCTTCGATTAAATGGCCTAATTTTTTTTCTTCCTGAAATACTTAAAAGATCCTAGTTTCTTCTTTCTACTCGTACGTTGTTTCCTTCTTTTCCATCAGATTATGTAGCCTCCATTTTGAATAAGGTTGTTTTTCTAAATAGCTATATTATTTTATAATAGCCTTTTATTTATTCCTGTCTTTCTCCCTATTACTGTTATATTCGCTAGTATTTCCTCTTCCCATTAAAGCTGCCTGTATCTTGACTCCTTGCTGTTTCATCTGTCCCACCTCAATTCCTTACCAACCATCCTTTCTCTCGGAGCTTGCAGCCCTTCATTTCCTCCTCCCATTTTGCTACTGAATAGGTGAGTGCTGATTTCATGTTCCTTAACATCTTGTTCTGACTTTGTCCCGAAGAGCTTTGTGGCCTGTGCGGTCTTCATTCTGAACTCCTATCTTCCAGTTCCAGTTTTTCCTCCCTTGGCTCGTCTTGTCCACAGGTTGTCTGGGCAGCCTGTTTAATGTCTGTTCAAGTCTCTGGAAGATAACTGCTCTGTAGGCTGAAGGGACTTGGTGTCTTTTGACTGAAGTACTTTCAGATGTATGAATATTTGTTGAATTTAATGGTTTCAGATGTGCGACTATGAGATGAGTTTAAGGTTTAGAAATCCTGTTATAATAAATTTCTAGAAGGTTTTCAATTGAAAAAAAAAAATTTCTAGACCAAACAGTATCTTCATCCTCAGTTTATAAGTAAAAGATGACAGAATGTGGGCTAAGGCTTGACTAAAGTTTTAGAAGTGAAATTATGACAGAAACATTGATGTGAGAAAAACATTCGGCAGTTAAAGACCTACCTAGATCTCTAAGTCATAAATTGAAGAATAAATCATAGTTATGATATAATGTTGAAAAATTAAAAAATAGTGCTGTCAGTGTGATCCCATTTTGACCTGAAGAGAATTTATATATAGATATAAAGAATTGGAAAGCAGGCAATTGAATAAATTCTCTGGGTGGTGGGATTGTGGGTTTTTTTTCTTTGTTTCTGTTTCTGTTTCCTAATTTTCTTTTGTAATGAGTATATATTACTTTTCTAATAAAAAACATTTTTAAGTAAAAGTGATAACAGAAAGGTAGAAGGTAAGTATTCTGAATGTAAAAGAGTAACAGAGTTGGTATTGAATTAAAATTCAGCATGAGATGATGAGTGACATCCGCATTGCTTTAGTTTCTGACATTTTGTATTTCATTGTTTTATGTTTGCTTTAAGTTTCCTTAGTATGATTTTTCTGTACTTTAGAAAAATGACTTGGTGACTGAGTGGATTCATTGTAAAGTTGGAACTAAAGTATTTTTGATGGGTTTGGAGAAATAATTTTATGATGAAACTATGAAACTGCCTTGTGTAAAAGTTATCTTTTTTTCGAAAGTGGAATTATGGTAGATGTACAGTATTATATAAGTTCTGGGGGTACAACGTAGCAATTAACAATTTTTATATTCCATTTATGGTTATTCTCTGTGTTGTACGATACATCCCTGTAACTTATTTATTTTATACACTGTAATCCCCTTCCTTTGAAAGTTACCTTTTTACAAATATACCTGTGAGTGTGTAGAGTGCCACCTGTATTTAACTCCTTGTCTCTACCGAATAGATGGGTTTTGTGTCTGCTTTCAGTAAGTGAGTTAATTATAAAAAGAGAGTTATATACAACTAACTGAATCCCTGGGATTGTTCTTTCTCAGGGAAGTGGTGAAGGAAATTGTTTCTAATTAAAAGTGTATGTAAAATAAACAGAATTTATTCTTTATTCCCAGATTAGAAATGATACTTGCCAAATTTGATGAAGTGCAGAATTCAGGCGGTATGATTTTGAGTGTCTGCAAAGGTAAGAGTAATTAATTTAATCCAGAGCTCAAACAGTTCTGAGATTAGGTAGCAGAGTTTTAGATACCAAAATATGCCTTCAAGTCAACTGTTACATCACTGACTCAGCAGATTCGACTTTGTGGGTTAAAACTTGGTTAGGATATAGTAACAAAGTCTTTACCTTCTGCTGATCATTACCTATCCTCTGACTGTCTTGGAATAAGTGAAAATTTAATAATGGGTTAATTGTGTAAAGTGGTATTATTCTTTAACCTTATTTTTGGTATCCTCTGTGTTGAAGATATGATGACCTCCTTGTCCTCTGTGTCCTTCTATGCATAAAATGTGTTTTTTACTCAGCTTATTTTGTAATTGAAGTATAGTTGATTTGCAGTGTGGTGTTGACTTCGGCAGTTACTCAGTTATACACACACATATGTTCTTCTTTATATTCTTTCCCATTGTGGCTTGTCTCAGGAGATTGAATATAGTTCCCTCTGCTGTACAGTAGCACCTTGCTGTTTATCCATTCTGCATATAATAGTTCTCAGCTGCTCACCCCAGATTCCCAGTTCATCCTCCCCTGGCTTCCCTTCCCTTTGGCAACCACAAGCCTGTTCTCTATCTGTGGGCCCATTTCTGTTTCATAGATTGGTTCATTTGTTTTGTGTTCTAGATTCCGCATGTAAGTGATATCATATGGCATTTGTCTTTCTGTTTCTAACTTAACTCCACTTAGTATGGTCATCTCTAGTTTATCCATATTGCCATAAATGGTATTTCATCCTTTCTGTGGCTGAGTCAGACTCCCTTGTTTATCTGAACCGCATCTTCTTTATCTGTTTATCTGTCAGTGGACAGTTAGGTTGTTCCCACTGTAGACTTTTTGATGATTGCCATTCTGACTGGTGTGAGGTGGTGCCTCATTATAGTTATGATTTGCATTTCTCTAATAATTAGTGATGTTAAACACCTTTTCTTGTGCCGGTTGGCCGTCTGTGTGTCTTCTTTGGAGTATTATATAATTAGGTCTCTGCCCACTTTTCAATTAGGTTGTTGGGGGTTTTTTGCTGTTGTTGAGTTGTATGAGCTGTTAGTATATTTTGGAAATTAAGCCCTTGTCAGTTGCATTGTTTACAGATATCTTCTCCCATTCCATAGGTTGTCTTTTGGGTTGTTTTTGTTGTTGTTGTTTTAATGGTTTCCTTTCTTGTGCCAAAAAAGCTTGTAAGTTTGAATAGGTCCCATTTGTTTATTTTTGGTTTTATTTCTATTGCCTTGAGAGACTGACCTAAGAAAACATTGGTATGATTTATGTTAGATAATGTTATGCCTGTGATAGCAGAGTAATTGTTTTACTTAACTGATTTTTAGTAGAAATTGTAGGGTTGATTACTGTTACACCTGTGTTTAGACTATCAGTGATGATACCAGTGAAGAAACACAGACACAGGAACTTCACCAGTATAATCATTTTTGGCTTCTTAATTAGAATGAGACCTCCTTGGAATTCAAGGAGGCTTGGTGTTGGTATCTAGTATTTATTTGATTTTGTGGTTGCTCTTCCTTTTCGTAAGGTTGCTAAATTGTGTTTCGTCTTACTGGGTAGCATTTACCTTCAGTCCATAAGTGTTAATTAACTGTATATGTGAATAATATATTCTCTTTCCAAAGATAGTATAGGTAGTTTTTGCACCTAGGAAAATAGGTTTATTTTATAAAGATAGTGTACTTAGCTTAATAATGTATATGATACTAGAGAAAAAATTTGTTGTATGAATTATTATAGTCAGGTGATAGGAAGACTAGTTATTAATATAATTTAGTTAGTTTTCTCCAGATTAAACCAAGACTAAGTATTCTTGCCTGGAGAATTCCATGGACAGAGGAGCCTGGTGGACTGTAGTCCATGGGGTCGCAATGAGTCAAAGTGACTTAGCGTGCAGGTCTTGTTGTATTGCATTAAGGCAGATGTAGTAAGAATTTAGTGTTAAAAAGATTGTGTCTACCCTAATCTAAACTTAGTTGCAGGAGCATAAATTGATTTCAGCACTACTGGTCCTCACTCTGATTACCAGCAGTTTCTCACTCTTCCTCTCTGAATAGAAGGTGTTTTAAGTACTTTGTTCTTATTTTTCCAGCAGTTACCTCTGTCCATTTCCATACAAACCAGAAAGAGCAAAAGATGGCAAATTGTTAAAATTCCTTGAATTAAGGAATTGTGTTTTTGTACCATTTACAGTGCATTCTCATTTGTGTATTCCAGACTATGTAGTCACACCTCTTAAAAATACAATGCATACTATAAATTTAAGATATCTATTATTTGATTGTGATTTATTTTGAAACTATTGCCCTTGTATTTTGTGAGGTTATTTTTGTTACCTTCAAAAGATAGAAGGTTTTTTTTCTTCCTGTTCTTTTAGCTCTCATTTCTTTTTCTTTTGATGATCTCTCCATAAACAGGGAGATTTAGGGTTCGTACCAGGCATTTATGTCTCTTGGAGAGAAATCCTCAGGAATCCTTTTGTTTTGGAGATTATAATCTGAATATTGAAAGTATAGTCAAATGTGAACGTTAAAAATCTATAATATATATTTTGGTGTGTAAAAATTGGTCAGGATGATTTTGATGATGGTATTGTACTATCATTGAAAAATACTGTATCAGCTTTGTTATTAAGAGGCTAAAAGAGGAAAGCCCATTTGTCATGTTGGCGGGTCCCAGGGCCCAAGCCTCTCCCCCTTGTCTTTATTATCTCTCAGTGATAGTCCAGCCCAAAGGCTCCACATGGCAGCCCTGTGCTGATGGCTCCTCACTGTGCAGCTCTGGCCTCATTTATCTCTGTGTTCCACATCCCAGAGCCTGTCACCTTGATGTGGCCTTTCCCTTTGGATGCCTGTTGAGTGTCTCAGGCTTAACGGGTCCAAAAGTTAAAGCCTGTTCTCTTCCCTGATTAGAATTATTAATAATTAGCATTGATCTCCCATTCTAACTGGTCATTTCTACCTCTGAAATCCTAATATGTGTCAAGTTTGCTAATTTTTTTTTCACATCTCCACTGTTAAAACCCTACTGTAAATCTCCTTTAGCTTTTACTTGCAACCTGCTGCAATAGGTTTCAGTTCTGTTTTTGACCCCTGAAATCTGCTTTCTACCAGAATTGAGAATGGTCTTCTTAAAATGTAAATGGATTTTGTCACAAGAGTGAAGAAGACAGTTAAAGTTTCAGCCTAGACAAACCTACGTTCTAGGGAAAGAGAGATCATAAGTAAGCAAACATACCCAGAGTGATTGCAGTTGGTAATGAAAGAAATACAACTACTCCTTGTCTAATGAATTTACTGAAATTCATTTAAATTATTCCTTAAAATCCTCGCTGCTAAGTAAAGCCATTAAATGAATAATTTCCTAATTTTTCCTAACATTATAGTATATTTCATCCCAACCCAAGATGCCTGAATAATTTTCATAGGTAGAAAAATATGTCAATTGAGCACTGAAAACCAGTTTTATTAACTGGCAAGTTGAAGAAGGAAACGGCAACTCATTCCAGTATTGCCTACAGAGAATCCGTTCCATGGACAGAGGAACCTGGCAGGTTACAGTCCATGGGGTGGCAAAGGAGTCAGACATGAGTTAGTGACTAATCAACAACAGCAAACAAGATTATACCTAAAATAATGTGATAAAGGTTTATTTGACTCCATTTTTTATTTCTGCACAATTTTTCCCCACGTAATTTTCAATCCTTTGTTGGCTCCTTGTTACTATTCACTCAAACTAAAACTTGAAAATAAAGTTACAGACAGGAAAACATTTAAGTCAGAATAATGGCTCAACATAGAAACTTGTAGACGTAGTTCATGCACACAACAGAATGAAGAGCTATGAAAGATATCACCTCTTCTCTCTCTCACTTGGTGTACATATGCAAAACAAATTATTTGAGTTCAGCCAAACCTGGTATTTAATTTGGATTTGTTTCATCTGATGTTCTGTGACTACAAAACTGTTACGAGCAGTAAAAACTTTTAGTGTGTCTTTGCCTAAAACTATAATAATGAAATACCATACTTCTTATATTGATTTAGGTTGTTTAGGGATGAAAAAGTGATCTTACTAAATACAAACAAACAAAAACCAACCCAGAAGATTTGTTGTAAAAGTGGTATAAGTGTCTAAGAGCCACTGTAGTTTAAAATCTATCATCTGCACAGTCATTAAGTGAAGTAAATAGGGTATGGAGATGTTAACTCAGTGATGCCTCATTAGACAGAAAGGTGGGCAAGCCTCTCTGAGCATTGACATATTTGAATTGAGACCTGATAAAGGAGAATGAGCTGGTCATTGGATACATGGTGGTTAAAAAAATGCTTTGGGCAGAGAAAATGTGGCCGTAAAGGCCGAGAGGTGGAAAAGATCTTCATATATATGAAGAAAGGAGTGGAGGAGGCCAGGGCTGACTAGAACCTAGTGCGGAAAGGGCTAGGTTGGAAGCGAGCGCGTCTGTGAGAGCTGATTGGAAATGTAAGCAGGAACCACGATGTGAGGCTCTTGTAGGCCTTAGGAGGAGTCTTAGGCTTCTGGGAATAAGAAGGGTTTTAGGCTGGAGAAGCTTGTCGTAAGTGGTAGTGATACGACCTCAAACTACCTATATACATTTATTGTTTGGGAAAATTGTCTATTTTATTTCCTCTTCCATCTACCTCTTCTCCCCTTGTGCACGTCCTAATGCATAACCTTACATCTCATGCTTTTGGCTCTGATTTCTTTCATGCTTGCCTTATCTGTACCCTTTTAAGTTTTGTTTGAACTCTTTGAGTTGATTTTCTAGAGCATTAGTTCAGCACACTCAAGAACAGAAAGTAAATTCTATTATCAGAGATTTGAGTGTGTCATATAATTTGGGAATAGTGAGAAATGCATGGTATTTTTTTTTTTGTCTTGAGGGTATTTCAAGTCTGATTTTAATTCTCATTATAGAGTAAGTTAGGCAGAATCCTTAAGTGCAGTGGAATTAACTGCTATTAGAAGGAAACTGGATTTAAAATTAATCAAATCATGGCTGAAAGAAGGCACCAGCAGCACTGTGGAAGGAAAAGACTGAACCTTGCAGGTGCCCTGTGATTACGGCTGGGTCTGGTGTCATCATGGAGTTTTCTAGACAGGCTCCTAGGCTCACCGAGATGTAAACACGGACATGTTGGTGGCTGTAACTGCAAGTCTTTTTCTTTTTTTTTTTTTCACTGAAAAAACTCAGCATAATTCTGATTTGTCAAGTGTGTGTGTAGGACCGAATGCAGTCTTGGCATGTAATCACTGTAAAATATCTCCCAGCTTCTGTTTGAAAACAGGTGCTAGGAAAATAATTGTTTTAGAAGGTTGGCAATAAAATAAAGCATAGAAACTAGGCTTTGAAATTACCTTGATATTTGGCTGTATGAGGCAATAAGGTAACTGGCAGTCTAGTTGATAACATACCCTTTGGCGAAAAGCACAGCAGCCCTTTCCTTAGGTTGAGTGAAAAACGTGTCTGTCTGCGACCAGGAGCCCCAGGGCCTTCTCGGAGCTTGACAGTGTGCTGCTGGCTGCGCAGCGTGGATGCAGGGCGCTCCAGTCCCCGCAGCTGCGCACTGGCTGGGTCCTGTCTCCGCCAGAAGCAAGCTTTGTTCCGTGTGGCCCTGCTGTCCGCACACAGAGCAGCCTTTGATGGGCTGCCTTTGACGTGATTTGTTTACGGCAGCCAGAAATGCTTCCTGCATAATGAGAGCAGTTAATCATGGAAACTGGGCTATTCCTGTTTGTGTGCTTCTAGTAGTCTCCGTTGTAAATATTAAAAGGAAACGACAAAAGGATGAAAACCTCTAAAAAAGGCACAAATCAGTTAATCCATCAGATCATGTGATTGCTACTGATTACATGGATATCTTTAGGGAAGCAGAAAA
>SJYQ01000933.1:113935-161893 GCA_006410935.1 Redunca redunca | reverse complement strand
CCCCGCCCCGCTGAACTGTGTCCATAAGTCTGTTCTCAATGTCTGTGTCTCCATTGCCACTTGCAAATAGATTCTCCAGTACTATCTTTCTAGATTCTATATGTATGCGTTAGTATGTGATACTTGTTTTTCTCTTTCTGACTTATAATAGGCTGTAGGTTCATCCACCTTATTAGGACTGTCTCAAATGCGTTCCTTTTTATGGCTGAGTAATAGTCCGTTGTATATGTAACACAGCTTCTTTATCCATTCATCTGTCAGTGGACATCTAGGTTGCTTCCATGTCCTAGCTATTGCAAATAGAACTGCAACGAACATTGGGTTGCATGTGTCTTTTTTAGTTTTGGTTTCCTCAGAATTAGTGGAATTGCTGGGTCATATTCTTGGCTTTATTCCTAGTTTTTTAAGAACTCTCCACACTGTTCTCCACAGTGACTGTATCAACTTGCATTCCCACCAACAGTGCAAGAGGGTTTCCTTTTCTCTACAACCTCTCCAGCATTTATTGTTTGTGGATTTTTTGATGCTTAGCCATTCTGACCCATGTGGGGTGATATCTCACTGTAGTTTTGATTTGTATTTCTCTAATAATGAGTGATGTTAAGCATCTTTTCCTGTGTTAGCCATCTGTATGTCTTCTTTGGAGAAATGTCAGTTTAGGTCTTTTGCCTATTTTTTGATTGGATTGTTTTTCTGGTGTTGACTTGTATGAGCTGCTCATATATTTTTGAAATTAATTCTTTGTGAGTTGTTTCATTCGCTGTTATTTTTTCCCATTCTGAGGGTTGGTTGTCTTTTCACCTTTGTATGTGAATAGTTTATAGTTTCATTTGCTGTCCAAAAGCTTTTAAGTTTAGTTAGGTCCTACTTGTTTGGTTTTGTTTTTATTTATTTTTAATTGAAGGATAATTGTTTTATAGTATTGCGTTAGTTAGTTAAGTCACTTGGTCAGTCGTGTCCGACTCTTTGCAACCCAGTGGACTGTAGCCCACCAGGCTCCTCTGTCCATGGGATTCTCCAGGCAAGAATACTGGAGTGGGTTACCATTGCCTTCTCCAGGAGATCTTCCTGACCCAGGGATCAAACCCAGGTCTCCTGCATTGCAGGCAGACGCTTTAACCTCTGAGCCACCAGGGAAGCCCATAGTATTGCATTGGTTTCTACCAAATATCAACATGAATCAGCCATAGGTTTACCCATGTTCCCTCCCATTTACTCTAGGGGGTGGGTCATAGGCGATTTTGCTGTGATTTGTGTCATAGAGTGTTCTGCCTATGTTTTCCTCTAGGAGTTTTATAGTTTCTGGTCTTATATTTAGGTCTTTAATCCATTTTGAGTTTATCTTTTTTTTTTTTTTTTTAACGCTACCTAGGCTTGCTTGAGTTTATCTTTGTATAGTGTTAGGAAGTGTTCTAATTTCATTCTTTTACATATAGCTGTCCAGTTTTCCCAACACCACTTATTGAAGAGACTGTCCTTGCCCCATTGTGTATTCTTGCCTCCTTTGTCAAAAATAAGGTGTCTGTAGGTGTGTGGGTTTAACTCTGGGCTTTCTGTCTTGTTCCTTTGGTCTGTATTTCTGTTTTTGTGCCAGTAGAAGGTCTTGAATTTTTAAAGATCCCTGTGACGAAGAGGGTAAGAGTCTTCAAATGTCTTTTAACTAGTTATTTAATAGAGTTTCCCTGGTGGTTTAGATGGTAAAGAATCTGCCTGCAGTGCAGGAGACCTGGGTTCAGTTCCTGGTCGGGAAGATCCCCTGGAGAAAGGAATGGCAACCAAATCCAGTATTCTTGCCTGGAGAATTCCATGGACAGAGGAGCCTGGTGGGCTACAGTCCATGGAATCACAAAGAGTCGGACACAACTGAGCAACTAACTCTAATGAGTTAATATCTACCTAGAAATTTTAAGAGACTACCAAGTTTTTTGGCTTCTCTTAAACTTTGTATGGAATAGACTTTATTTTTAATAACTAAGAAGTAACTATTTAAGATTAACTGTGCTTTTGAACATGGTATTTTCCTGTGAATATTGAAATCTGGTGATTATTTTATTTTGAAGCACTTTGATTTTAAATTTCTAATCATTTTACTAAAATTTTTTTATTTTAGTTTAAATTGAAGGCATTCATTATTGTTACTGTTGGATTATTTTACTTATTTTTTAAAAATTTTATTGGAATATGATTGCCTGATTATTTTACTTCTGTAAGCTTGTGGTTTTTTTTAGCCCTAGGAAGTTGTCTTATTTTGTTTGGTTATTTTTTTAATAATAATAAGTTTCTCCTCTTCATTAGATTTAGTCTCACTTTATGGAATTGCTTACAGTCAGATATTGAACCTCCTAGATTGATTCACTGTGTCTTTTATGTTTTGTCTTGTTTTATGTTTTTTCCTTTTATTCTCTGGGAGATTTCCTTGATTTTCTCATCTAGTTCTTCTATTAAATTTTAATTTTGGCAAACAGAAGTTTAAATGGTTCAAAAAACTGACTTTTCATTTTCTGGTGGTTCCACTTTTACAGAATGCACTTGCCTACCTGTATGCAAAATGTTGAACCCCCTGAGGTGAGGGTGGGAGGAGCTTAATGGTGGAATCATTCCATGGGTCTCCAGTTGCTCCTAGCTAATCAGCCCTGTACTTACCAGCTTAGAAATTGTTGCTTCTCTGTCACTCTGCAAGGTAGACGAGTTCTCTCTGCTGTTTCAGAGAATTCTGAGTTGCAGCTTTTCTGTGATACTATTCTTCAAAAGCCTTCCATCCTTTTTATTTGCATCTTATAGGAAATCGATACTATCTATAGGTGCTGATTTCACACACTCTCTGCTCTGCTTCATTTTCTTTGCTTTTATGATGTTGCTTATCATTTTATTGGGGTTTCATTGTAGGGTGTTGAGCAAGAGAGTAAAGTGATTCAAATTACTACAGTTATTTTAAGGAAAAATTTCAAACATACCCAGAAATAGAGAATATATTGTAACAAACCTCCCTTACCACCCATTATCCAGCTTCAAGAAATTATCAGTACATAGCCGGTCTTTATTCATCTGTCTCCCTACCTATCTGCTCCAGCCTTATTCTCTGGCTGGACTGGGATGTGTTTGTTTGCACATACACACACGCACTCCTTCACATATGTAAAATAAAGTAAAACATCTTTTTATAAAACAATTATAAGACCATTTCACATATAAAAAATTAACCCACAGTATCAAATACTCACTGTTCACATTTCTGTGATTATTCCATACATGCCTTTTAATGGTTTGAGTTCAGTTCAGTCACTAAATCGTGTCCGATTCTTTGTGACCCCATGGACTGCAGCACGCCAGGCTTCCCTGTCAATCACCAACTCCTGGAGTTTACTCAAACTCATGTCCATCCAGTTGGTGATGACATCCAACCATCTCAACTGTTATCCCCTTCTCCTTCCACCTTCAATCTTTCCCAGCATCAGGGTCTTTTCAAATGAGTCACTTCTTCACATCAGGTGGCCAGAGTATCGGAGCTTCAGCTTCAGCATTAGTCCTTCCAATGAATATTCAGGACTTATTTCCTTTAGGGTTGACTGGTTTGATCTCCTTGCAGTCCAAGGGACTCTCAAGAGTCTTCTCTAACACCACAGTTCAAAAGCATCAATTCTTCAGCGCTCAGCTTTCCTTATGGTCTAACTCTCACATCCATACATGACTACTGGAAAAATTATAGCTTTGACTAGACAGATGTTTGTTGGCAAAGTAATCTCCCTGCTTTTTAACATGCTGTCTAGGTTGATCATAGCTTTGCTTCTAAGGAGCAGGCGTCTTTTAATTTCATGGCTGCAGTCGCCATCTGCAGTGATTTTGGAGCCCGCCAAAATCAAGTCTCTCTCTGTTTCCATTGTTTCCCCATCTGTTTGCCATGAAGTGATGGGACTGGATGCCATGATTTTAGTTTTCTGAATGTTGAGTTTTAAGCCAACTTTTTCACTCTCCTCTTTTACTTTCATCAATAGGCTCTTTAGTTCTTCTTCGCTTTCTGCCATAAGGGTGATCTGCATATCTGAGGTGATTGATATTTCTCCTGGCAATTTTGATTCCAGCTTGTGCTTCATCCAGCTGGCATTTCGCACAATGTACTGTGCATATAAGTTAAATAAGCTGGGTGACAGTATATAGCCTTGATGTACTTCTTTCCCAATTTGGAACCAGTCTGTTGTTCCATGTCCAGTTCTAACTATTGCTTCTTGACCTGCATACAGATTTCTCAGGAAGTGGGTAAGGTGGTCTGGTATTCCCATCTCGTGAAAAATTTTCCATAGTTGTTTGTGATCCACACAGTTGAAGGCTTTGGCGTAGTCAATAAAGCAGGTGTTTTTCTGGAACTCTCTTGCTTTTTCGATGATCCAGCGGATGTTGGCAATTTGCTATCTGGTTCCTCTGCCTTTTCCATATCCAGCTTGAATATCTGGAAGTTCATGGTTCACATACTGTTGAAGCCTGGCTTGGAGAATTTTGAGCGTTACTTTACTAGCGTGTGAGATGAGTGCAATTGTGTAGTACTTTGAGCATTCTTTGGCATTACCTTTCTTTGGGGTTGGAATGAAAACTGACCTTTTCCAGTCCTGTGGCCACTGCTGAGTTTTCCACATTTGGTGGCATATTGCATATTTGCATATTTGCTGGCATATTGCACTTTTGCAGCATCATCTTTTAGGATTCTAAATAGCTCCACTGGAATTCCATCACCTCCACTAGCTTTGTTCGTAGTGATGCTTCCTAAGGCCCACTTGACTTTGCGTTCCAGGCTGTCTGGTTCTTGGTGAGTGATCACACCATCGTGGTTATCTAGGTCGTGAAGATCTTTTTGTATGATTGTTCTTTGTATTTTTGCCACCTCTTCTTGATATTCTCTGCTTCTGTTAGGTCCATAGCATTTCTGTCCTTTATTGTGCCCATCTTTGCATGAAATGTTCTCTTGGTATCTCTGATTTTCTTTTTCTTTTTTTAAACTTTATTTTACTTTACAATACTGTATTGGTTTTGCCATACATCAACATGAATCTGCCACTGGTATACATGAGTTCCCAATCCTGAACCCCCCTCTCACCTCCCTCCCCATACCATCTCTCTGGGTCATAGATCTCTAGTTCTTCTCATTCTTTTGTTTTCCTCTATTTCTTTGCATTGGTCACTGAGGAAGACTTTCATATCTCTCTTTGCTATTCTTTGGAACTCTGCATTCAAATGGGTATATCTCTCCTTTTCTCCTTTACCTTTCGCTTCTCTTCTTTTCTCAAGTATTTGTAAGGCCTCCTCAGACAACCATTTCGCCTTTTTGTATTTCATTTTCTTGGGGAGGGTCTTGATTGCTGCCTCCTGTACAGTGTCACAAACTTCCACCCATAATTCTTCAGATAATATGAAGGTTTGAATTAGAATTCAAACAAGGTTCACCATTGCAGTTATTAATAGATCTTTTAATCCTCCGTTCATATCTTTTTCTTTTTCTCCACTTGCCATTTATTTGTCGAAGAAAAAGCATTTGAGAGTTGCCAGCATATACAGATGTTTAAAACTGTTGAGAATGGATGAAACTACTCATAAAGTGTATTGTCTGGAGAAGAGGATATTCACCATTTAGTGGCTGAGTGGAGGAGAAAGATACTGAGCTACAGGGACTTGTGAGGTCAGAGGGAAGCCAAGGAGAGTATCTTCTTGTAACAGCTGAATGGAGAGTGGACAACCAAAATATTTTGGATTATTGTTTCCTAATCTCAGTTGCTAATTTAGCTATGACCATGGTCATGACTGGTATGTAAGAGTGTAAAACAGTTTAGCAATCCAAAATCCTTTTACTCATTGTTTTAATTAGAATAAGGAAGGATATAGCTTCAAGTGAAAAGAGGAACTTTGGTGTAAGAAACTACTTAATTTGAAACAGTGTATTTTATGCATGAAAATCCGTGATGTGGGTTCTTAACTGAACTAGTTGGTTTACTGAAGAAACTCCACAGCCAGTTAATTCCTTTTTTTGAGAAATAGTATAAAGTTTTGGCTCGCTCTTTTGTTTGCCATGTTAAATGGAGAAGTTTTTAATCTTTCATATGGATTCAGAAGCAGAAATTGCAGATTTTGGAATATATGTACCCATAAAAGTGAAGTAGAATGTTTAAATAGCTATATAAAATATATGACTTTCATTGAAAGGAAAAAGGGAAGGGACTTATGGTAATATGAATTTACTCTTTCTTATTGAAAACCTTGTAGACCAGTTATGTTTTGGAATTCAGAATATGTCAGAGAATAGAAAAATAATATGGTCATACACCATGCATCATTATATAACAACTCTACCTGGGTCTGAGACTGTCCCATGTAATCAAGTACATTAATATTTTTTGCAGTCAAAGGTATGCAAATTCACAGTGAGTAAAATAAGACAATAAATAGTCTGTCAAATTGCATCATATTTTGCTATAAACTGAGTTCAAATCAGTTCACATTTTGCCACCAAATAAATTTAAAATGACGAAGCAAGCTGAAACTGGACTTCCAAAGCTTTTTGGCTTTCAGGAATGCAGACACAGAATTGTGGGCCTGTAATACCTCCGTGCTTGGTGAGGACTGTTCGCAAGTGTTGAATGTAGGAAACAAAAGGTAAAGCCTTATGGAACTTGGGCTTCTTTTTTCCGTCGCCCTCAATTTCTGCCTGTCCCTCCCCCGTCCCTTTTCTTATCCCCTTCCTCCTCTTTTCTCCGCCTCCATTTCCTTATCCTTTCTTTCCATCTCTTCCTTCTCCTCGCCTTTTATTTCTCCCCTCCTCCCTTCTGTTACCATCTCTCCTTCCCAGTCTCCTCCTCTCCTGTCATCTCCTCTTCCATCTCCATCTCATCTTCCTCCTCTTATCACCTTCTCTCCTTTTCCATCCTGGGTATTACCACTGCAGCATGCTCACTTTATTAGTTTCTGTCTCCTAGTTCGTTTTAATATGTTCATCCTTTTCGGTTTGTGCACCAAACCATAGTGTTGTCATTTTGAAACACTGAAGTGAGAACAGAAGTGTCAACATAATCATGATTTATAGGTTGCTTTTGGTATTTGATCCTTTTTTTTGTTTATTCAGTAAGTCTTAAAGTACCTACTGTATATATCCTAGGTGATTTTTTTTTCTGATTTTTCTTTTAGTTCACTAATGATCCCTTGAGCTGTGTCTAGTCTACTATTATGCCTGCCTACTGAATTTAAATTTCAGTTATTGTATTTTTATTTTTAGAAGTTCTGTTTGTTTGTATTTTTTAATCTGTGTCCACTTTTTAAAATATTTTAAAGTTATTTTCAAGCTTGCCTAGTAAAAACTTCCAAATGTAGATACTTCATAGTCTATGCTTAAGAATTCTCAGATTTGAATTTGGAATGCTAGGTAGGATGTTGATAATTCTGGGATCTACTCCTGCTGTCTGTTTCTTTCTGTTTATTCCTTCTCATGGTGTCTTATTTCCTGTCACGTCAAGAGACATTTGGAAATTTATTTGTGCAAATAATATGAGGCCAGAGACTTAAAAAAATTTTTTTATTTATTTTTAATTGGAGAATAATTGCTTAACACTGCTGTGTTGGTTTCTGCCATACATCAGCGTGAATTAGCCATTGGTGTAAATTTGTGGGCCAGAGACTTTCTTCCAGGAAAATTCTGCATTTGCTTTGGCTGTGGCTTGGGAGTACTACTAGTGTGAGCCTACTGAGTTTAAGGGCCTTGGGTGTCTCAGCTGTCCAAGCAGTTGACCTTAATGAAGTCCTCCTGATTTTTTCTCTATTGCTCTCTTTTGAGAAAAGTTTGAAAAGAATAAAAGACTATGAGAGGTTAAGGGTTTATTTTTGGTTCACTTTAACCTTGCAGGTAGTCATTTGGTACACCAGTTTTTGGTGGAAAAAGTCTGTTAATATTTTATATCTTATGTGAGTCTTAAATTCTGCTTCCTTTGCCCTAAAGACCTTCAAAAGTACAAGTTTTGTCTTTGTATTTCTTACTGTTTGTCAGGTTATTAAGACTTTTTAATTTAATTTTTTAATAAGTGTTTCTTTTTATTTGTTTTGTTTTGGTTGTGTTGGTGCTTAGTTGTGGCACACAGGTCTTTCCTAGCAGCTCGAGGACTCTCTAATTGTGGTGCCAGGGCTCAGTAGTTGTGACCCAAGGGCTTAGTTACCCCAAGGCACATGGGATCTTAGTTCCCCGACCAGGGATCAAACCCACGTCCCTTGCATTTGAAAGCGGTTCTTAACCATGGGACCATCAGAGAAGTCCCAAGAAAACTTTTTTAAATGTACATTTTATCCAGTTTTTATACTTGTTTGCTTTTAGTGTTTCATTTTAGATAACCTAGTAACACTCAGATGACCATTATATCTACTACTATGAGCAAGAATCCCTTAGAAGAAATGGAGTAGCCCTCATAGTCAATAAGAGTCTGAAATGAAGTACTTGGGTGCAATCTCAAAAACGACAGAATGATCTCTGTTAGTTTCCAAGGCAAACCATTCACTATCACAGTAATCCCAAGTCTATGCCCAAACCAGTAATGCTGAAGAAGCTTAAGTTGAATGGTTCTACAAAGACCTACAAGACCTTCTAGAACTAACGCCCCAAAAAGATGTCCTTTTCATTATAGGGGACTGGAATGCAAAAGTAGGAAGTTAAGAGATGCGTAGAGTAACAGGCAAATTTGCCCTTGTAGTGCAAAATGAAGCAGGGCAAAGGCTAACAGAGTTTTGTCAAGACAACGCACTGGTCATAGCAAACACCCTCTTCCAACAACACAAGTTCAGTTCAGTCTCTCAGTTGTGTCCACCTCTTTGCGACCCCATGAACCTCAGCGCACCAGGCCTTCCTGTCCATCACCAACTCCCAGAGTCCCACCCAAACCCATGTCCATTGAGTCAGTGATGCCATCCAACCATCTCATCCTCAGTGGTCCCCTTCTCCTCCTGCCCTCTATCTTTCCCAGCATCAGGGTCTTTTCAAATGAGTCAGCTCTTTGCATCAGGTGGCCAAAGTATTGGAGTTTCAGCTTCAACATCAGTCCTTCCAATGAACACCCAGGACCCATCTTCTTTAGGATGGACTAGTTGGATCTCCTTGCAGTCCAAGGGACTCTCAAGAGCCTTCTCCATCACCACAGTTCAAAAGCATCAATTCTTCAGTGCTCAGCTTTCCTTATAGTCCAACTCTCACATCCATACATGACTAGGGGAAAAGCCATAGCCTTGACTAGATGGACCTTTGTTGACACAAGAGACAACTCTATACATGAACATCATCAAATGGTGAATACCGAAATCAGATTGATTATATTCTTTGCCACTGAAGATGGAGAACCTCTGTACAGTCAGCAAAAACAAGACCTGAAGCTAACTGTGGCTCAGATCATGAACTCCTTATTGCCAAATTCAGACTTAAATTGAAGAAGGTAGGGAAAGCCACTAGACCATTCAGGTATGACCTAAATCAAATCCCTTATGATTATACAGTGGAAGTGAGAAATAGATTCAAGGGATTAGATCTGATAGACAGAGTGCCTGAAAAACTATGGGTAGAGGTTCCTGACATTGTACAGGAGGCAGTGATTGAAACCATCCCCAAGAAGAAGGAATACAAAAAGGCAAAAGGATTGTCTGAGGAAGCCTTAAAAATAACTGTGAAAAGAAGAGAAGTGAAAGGCAAAGGAGAAAAGAAAAGATATACCCATTTGAATGCAGAGTGCCAGAGCATAGCAAGGAGAGATAAAGTCTTCGTCAGTGATCAGTGCAAAGACATAGAGGAAAACAATAGAATGGGAAAGACTAGAGATCTCTTCAAGATAATTAGAGATACCAAGAGAACATTTCATGCAAAGATGGGCACAGTAATCCAAGTCTAGGCCCCAACCAGTAATGCTGAAGAAGCTGAAGTTGAACGGATAGAAATAGTATGGACCTAACAGAAGCAGAAGATATTAAGATGAGGTGGCAAGAATACACAGAATAACTGTACAAAAAAGATCTTCATGACCCAGATAATCACAATGGCTTGATCACTCGTGTAAAGCCATACATCCTGGAATGCGAAGTCAAGTGGGCCTTAGGAAGCATCACTACGAACAAAGCTAGTGGAAGTGATGGAATTCCAGTTGAGGTATTTAGAATCCTAAAAGATGATGTTGTTAAAGTGCTGCACTCAATATGCCAGCAAATGTGGAATACTCAGCAGTGGCCACAGGACTGGGAGAGTTCAGTTCTCATTCCAATCCCAAAGAAACGCAATGCCAAAGAATGTTCAAACTACCGCACAGGTGCACTCATCTCACACACTAGTAAAGTAATGCTCAAAATCCTCCAAGCCAGGCTACAACAGTGTGTGAACCATGAACTTCCAGATGTTCAAGCTGGATTTAGAAAAGGCAGAGGAAACAGATCAAATTGCCAACATCCATTGGATCACTGAGAAAGCAGGAGTTCCAGAAAAACATCTGCTTTATTGACTATGCCAAAGTCTTTGACTGTGTGGATCACAGCAAGCTGTGGAAAATTTTTCAAGAGATGGGAATACCAGACCACCTTACCTGCCTCCTGAGAAATCTGTATGCAGGTCAGGATGCAGCAGTTAGAACTGGACATGGAACAACAGATTGGTCCCAAATTGGGAAAGGAGTGCATCAAGGCTGTATATTGTCATCCTGCTTATTTAACTTCTATGCAGAGTACATCATGAGAAACGCTGGGCTGGAGGAAGCACAAGCTGAAATCAAGATTACTGGGAGAAATATCAACAACCTCAGATATGCAGATGACACCATCCTTATGGCAGAAAACAAGAACTAAAGAGCCTCTTGATGAAAGTGAAAAACGAGAGTGAAAAATTTGGCTTAAAGCTCAGCATTCAGGAAACTAAGATTATGGCATCTGGTCCCATCACTTCATGGCAAATGTATGGGGAAACAGTGGAAACAGTCAGAGACTTGATCTTTTGGGCTCCAGAATCACTGCAGATGGTGACTGCAGCCATGAAATTAAAAGACGCTTCCTCCTTGGAAGGAAAGTTATGACCAACCTAGACAGAGTGTTAGAAAGCAGAGACATTACTTTGCCAACAAAGGTCCGTCTAGTCAAGGCTATGGTTTTTCCCCTAGTCATGTATGGATGTGAGAGTTGGACTATAAAGAAAGCTGAGCGCTGAAGAATTGATGTTTTGAACTGTGTTGTTGGAGAAGACTCTTGAGAGTTCCTTGGACTGCAAGGAGATCCAACCAGTCCATCCTAAAGGAAATCAGTCCTGAATATTCATTGGAAGGACTGATGCTGAAGCTGAAACTCCAATACTTTGGCCACCTGATGTGAAGAAGTGACTCATTTGAAAAGACCCTGATGCTGGGAAAGATTGACGGAGGGAGAAGAAGGAGACGACAGAGGAGGAGATGGTTGGATGGCATCACTGAGTCAATGGACATGAGTTCAGGTCTTTTTTGTACAGTTCTTCTGTGTATTCTTGCCACCTCTTCTTAATATCTTCTTCATCTGTCAGGTCCATACCATTTCTGTACTTTATTGAGCCCATCTTTGCATGAAACGTTCCCTTGTTATCTCTGATTTTCTTGAAGAGAAATGTATATGAGTGCATAAAAATGTAGGGTTCTGATATTTTACCTCTGTTGGGTTGGGCTCCATCATTATTAAAAAGTCTCTAGTAATGCTTGTTCAAATTGCTTTGTTTGACATTAGTATAGCTACATGAACCTTTTGGTTAATGTTTATCATAGTCTGTTTCTTCATTTTACTTTTAACTTTTTTGTGACCCTTATATGTAAAATACATCTTTCATTTAAGCAACCTGTTTTTAAAAACAAGTTCAATCTGGTTTTTTACTTGGACTATTTAGTTCATTTACTTTTAAAGTAGTTACTGATATATTTGATTTTATTTTTCCCACTTTTTCTTTTATTTCTATTTTTATCCTCTTGTTTTGTCTTTTGTCATTTGCTATTCTTTTTTCAGTTAATCGGTTCTTTCTTGTTATTTTATTTTTTCTTCGATTTCTTTTTTTATATATGTGTTTACTCTTATTTCAGTGGTTACCATCAAGCAGGGGTAGGGAAACTGTTGCTTGCAGGCTAAATCCAGTCAACGTCCAATTTTTATACATAAAATTTTATTGAAACACAGCCACACTCATTTGCTTACATATTGTTATCATTGCTTTAACACTACAGTGGCATAATTGAATAGTTGCACAGAGAGACTACATATATGTAAGGTTTGCAAAGCTTATAATATTTCCTGTATAGCCAGGAAATATTATATAAAAAAAGTTTGCCTGTTTCAACCGTAGTGCTGGGCTTCTTAAACTTGAGATCTTTTATCAGAATCACCAGGAGAGTTTGTTAATCCAGAGTTTCTGATTCATTAGATTTGAGTTGGGGCCTCATAATTTGCATTTCTAACAAATTGCCAAATGATGGTCAGCTGCTCGCCTGGAACAACATTTTGAGTACCACTGCCCTAGAGGTTACAATCTTTGTAACCTCTTGCAAAGTTGCATCTTGGGCTTGCTGCTGCTGCTGCTAAGTCACTTCAGTCATGTCCGACTCTGTGTGACCCCATAGATGGCAGCCCACCAGGCTCCCCTGTCCCTGGGATTCTCCAGGCAAGAACACTGGAGTGGGTTGCCATTTCCTTCTCCAATGCATGAAAGTGAAAAGTGAAAGGGAAGTCACTCAGTCGTTTCTGACTCTTTGTGACCCCATAGACTGCAGCCCACCAGGTTCGTCCATGGGATTTTCCAGGCAAGAGTACTGGAGCAGGGTGCCATTGCCTTCTCCGATCTTTGGCTTACTGCAACCTAAAATAAATCACTGTGTTTACTACCTCCATGTTAATACTGAAAGCTTTAGAACCCTTTAACTTTGCCTACCTCTTAGCACTATTTTATACCAATCTTAGGCAACAATTCAAATGTCTATCAACAGTAGAATGGATATTAATAACTCGTGGCACATTTCATGCACTAAAAAACTTGAAGTAATGAAAATTTGTCTTCCAAACATTTTATTGAGTGAAAAGAAACTAGGTACTAGAGTACCTATTATTTGATTCCTTTTGTATAAAAGTTCAAAAATGGGCAAAACTGACTAGACTAGTTAGCTCTGGTAGAAAATAACGACTTTAGGGCAATTCAGTGAGGGTGCGTAGAGAATGTTGATAATGATCTACTAGTCTGGAGACTGGTTACACTAGCATATTCATTTTGTGAAAATTAATTGAGCTGCAGGCTTTAATTTATATACTCTTCTCTGCCTTGTTTTGATAAAAAGGGAAAAATTGATTTCCTAATAGTTTTAGAATGTTAAGAGTTAATTATTTTTAAGTGCAAGAAGTATTTACTCATCTCAATTCTTGTGTGTGTGTAGGAACAGAGAGAGCACTGTTTCCATGGGAACTTCTGGCTGCTCGGTGTTTTAGTGCCTCTCGCTCTGTAGATTTGTGTATATACTCTGTCCTCCTTAGCTGCATTTTTTCAAAATAGGGTGGTGGCCCAAAAAAAAAAAAAAAGAAGGTTTATTTGATATTATATTAATGTTTTTTAACAGAGCGGTCTCCATAGATTTAATGGATCCAAACTGGCTGTCAGTAGCACATTGCTAAAATATGTATATATTTTTTTAACTAAAAGATGCGTTTTTCCTACAAGTTGTACTGTTTAAGAAAAACACTTGAAGTGTAATGTGGTTTGTATTAGGGTATCTATTTGATTCTTTTTTTTCCAGTAAATAAAACAGTCTTAACACTTGTCTGGTATTTTTTAAATACATTTGAGTAGTTGGACCTGCAGTGGTTTGTAGGGAGGATTCTGTTTTACCTGATTTGGGTGTCTGCCTAGGTGAGGGATGCAGGCTGAAAGGAGGAGATTCTGGCACATTGATCTGAAGCCTGTGCTAAAGCTGCTTCTCTGCCTCGCCCATCTTGTTTGTCGTGGTTGGTTTGTGCAGGGTCCTAGAGAAAACCATCTTCTCAGACGAGTAAAATGCATGCGTCTTGTGATTTGGAGGGTGGATTGGGGGTGGGAGGGTTCGTTTTGTACGAGGAGGTTATACTAGTCTAGTTATTCATAAATAGTCCAAAAGGAGCTTTGTAGAATATCTTTGAATCGTTGATGAGAACAAATTGTTCAGTTTGGTTTCTGTGGCCTAAAGAAACAGCAAATTGTAAGATTACAGAGTTAATTATGCACAGTAATGAGCACTGTGATACTCCGTGTTTTACTGATGCAATAAGAAGCACTCCAGCAGAACAAACATTCCAGAAAAGGTTATTTTTTCTTTGTATAAATTTTCATGTGGATTAAAGAGAAGGAAACATATTTAGGTTTATAAACCTTTAGTATTGAACACCCTTGAAATTTTTGTTATAGACTTAAGGATTGCAGCTCCATGGAGAATTTTTTTAAATACATGGAGAATTTTTACCTTTCATCTGGCAGTAGCTGCCATAAGATGATGTCACCTTGTAGCTGATTGGCTGTTACAGCACCTAGGGCAGGGAAGAGAAAGAAAAATGCCGGCACAAACCTCAGTGGTGGTTCTGTGGTTGTTGCTGCCTATTTTTGATAGAATCTTTGATTAGTATCAAATCTATTGTATTTGGCCATGTGAACTATCCAGAGCATCCTAGGGTGAGGGAAATTAAGAGCTTTCAGAGGAATGAGGCGACTGATTTGCAAACGGATCTGTGATTGTAAGTTGCAGAATCTGGGTATAAGAAATAAGGCAGGGTGTGCTGGAAGATGCACTATGGGAGGAGCTGGCAGAAAATGCTTGTATGAGTAGCAGAGAAATGAAAAATGCTTCTTACTACTCTTAGCGTTAATGTCTTTGGTTTTATGTTTTGACTTAATATATCTAGGTAAGAACTAAGATAATATTGTAAACTGATTTTAAATTACACTGGGTTATTTCATATAGGGTTTGTCAATATATAAATGCTTATTCACAGGAGCTTTATTTTGTATTATCTATCTTAGAAAGTAATGACTTTATACATACCTTTTTTGATTTTTGAGTCTTATGGAAAATTGAGCAAAGCTTGGTTCTCTTAAAATACATTTTTCTAACACTTTGTGCAGATAAGAGCTTTGATGATGAAGAATCAGTGGATGGAAATAGGCCATCATCAGCTGCTTCGGCCTTCAAGGTTCCTGCACCTAAAACATCCGGAAATCCTGTCAACAGTGGAAGGAAGCCTGGTTCAGCAGGTGGCCCTAAGGTTGGAGGTAATGTAAATCCATTTCAAATCTGATGTGCATGCCTCATGCCCTTGATATAGCCACACGTACTTAGAACTTCAGAGGAATATGTTTATTCATGACTGCAGCAGGATTGCAGAGCTAGAGAATCTTTTGCAGCACTCAGAAGAACGTGCTGCCTTTCCGAAAACATTTAAAATATCGTATATTGATATTTCCTGTCAGAACATATGTGAATTTGTGTTTTCTTCAGAGTATTTACTTTTCAGATGCCATAAAAAGATATTTAAGGGTGTGTTGGGGGTTTGGGTCTTTCTGTTTTCAAGGAGAAAGTAGGTTTTTCAGAATTTGGCTGTTTTCAGGTGCTTTAGTTGTTAAGGAAGTACTGATTCATATAATGTTCATATACATTCATCTAGGGCAGAAGTCTTAAATACTCTAACATTGGAGAAATGGTTAAAGATACTGGGTATTGAATAATTTGTCACAATAGGAAGTGGGTGGTGGTCAAGTAAAATTACCTCAAAAATGTTTTCTGGATTAGATAATAATAAATAGGAAAAACCAGGTTTTATGGCAATTATATAACACATAGTATATTCTTTGATCATATTAAACTTTTTAGCATATTGTTTATCTTCGAATTTTTTATGACTTTTTATCATCCACTAATTAGAAAGCTGTATTTTTAAGGTGCTAGTTTTGCCAAGTTTTTACAGTAAAATGAATTCTATAAGAAAAAAGATATTTAATGGTAAAATGACAGTAGTTTCTTTATCTTTTTTTATTAATAAATTTATGTGTTATAATTTAGGAAAATAGATTTTTACTTGTTTATAATAGCTAGTGGGAAAGTCATAGCCTTCAGGATTTTGTTTTTTCTCTTTTTGTCTACAGTCCTTTTATTAAAAACAAAAAGGAAAGAAAAACAAACAGTATTTGACCAGGTTCTATAAGTTGTGTTTTCTTGATCTTTCTATACAACCAAATGTTATTTTCTACATCATAGGATATTCTAAACATAGTAAAATTATTATAAATATTTCATATTTTAAATATCTTTAATACTAGCAAGAAAGATGGTATGGTATGGTATATACATGTATATTTGCATGCATATAAATAATTTCTTGATATTTTGAGTAATTTATACTTTAGTATTTTAATCATTTTCTTTTTGTTTTGCAATTTTAGGAGTATATTCTCATTCTGTAGTCATTATATCCTATTACATGATGTCTAGTATGGATTCTTATCTCTGGAATAAAGTTAATGACATTCTATGGCGGCTTACTTTTGTAACAAATGGCTACCTTCGCTAATTACAAGGGGAATATGTTCTCTTTATTTTGACTTATAAGTTTCCAATCTGTGATATTATGATAATTATTTTATGAAATTGTCTTGACTTAAAATGGATTAATATTTAAAATGCATTGTGAAAATATTTAACATTTTTGTGACTCTGAGCCAATGGTTTATAATTAGCTGCGATTTTCATGTTTTCTTTTCTTGGATGAAAGTTGAGATTGTAGTTTACCTACTAAAAGTCACTTAATTCTGATGTTAATCAACTTGATAAAATCAGATTTCTTTTTAAAGAAGCAGAGACTTTCTTAATACCATATTCCCTTCTCTGATTTGTAATCCTACCAGATAGAAGAGTGTAGGTAGCTTTCAGGATTGTCATCATTAATCACTCATACAGAGAATGCTGTCTATTTTGGTGGCAGCCCTTTTGATAAAAACAAGGGATACACCTTCAGTTTTTCTTCATTCCTCTCCTCCTCCTCATTGTTTTGGCAATAGCATATTCATTCTGCAGTTTTTTGTTTGTTTGTTTCTTTTGCTTGCCATAGCTCATTTAGGTTCACTGCCCATTTTTCTATCTAAGAAAAAAACTCTTAGCCAGAAGATACTGATATTGCTTGAGAAATTAATGCTATTCTTGGCTGTCAGTCCTTCTTTGAAAATACAACTTTCAACTTTTTTCTTGGCAGAGGCTTACTGATGTGTAAATCAGTCGCAGATAGTTTTCTTAGAGTTGTAGAATCTTTGAGTTAGAAGGGGCATTGGGAGTCATATAGTTAAATTTACTGTTTAGGTATAGCAATCCCTTTCAGAGTATTCCTGATACGTGGTTGATTATTCAGCATCTAATTAAGTATACATTCATGGATTAAATTTGGAACAAAAACCATCTGCAGTACCACTTCACAAGGCGTAATCAACTGTACTTTGTTCCAGTTATTTTTATAGTTACTTTACCAGTTACTTTACACATACAGATATTTTCTTAGGAGGGCAGGATTGGCATCCTTCATTATATAGTTTTGTATACGTTTTTTCTTTATATTAATACTTAACCCTGACCATTCTCTCATTGTCTTAAATTACTAATTTAAACCTGTTCATGGCTAAATAATATCTAGGCTTGCTTTCATGTTTTCTGCTGTCGTATGCCATCGGTCTCTCGTGTATATATTTCAGCACATCTCCTGCCGTTTCTTGGAATGAATTTTTAAACTACTAAATCAAAAAGTACATTGATTGCTTATGCTCCTTCAGTTTGGCATAGTATCCTTCATAAAAGTTTTAACCCATTTCAAATCTGGATAATTTAATTCTTATTTTACATTGCTTAAAAATCTGCTCCTTGTAACTTAGGCAGAGAAGGTGGATTATTTGTTAACATAATACTTTCAAATACTTGAGGGTTGTCCTGCCTCTGTTATAACTATTGCATTTTCTAGACTGTACATTTTATTTCTCATAACTTTATATGGAATAATGGTGATTCAGTCCAAGCATTTTGTTTGCTACTCCGTGGTATGTAATAAATAGGCATGATTAGTTCCTGATTGAAAGGGTACAGTAGGTAGAGGTATATAATAGTGATAAAAGCCAATCACAGTTCACTGTGTTTAACAAATTTCTTTTCAGGTAAGATTTCCAAAATAAAAATAAAGTGAGCGTCTTTTAGAACCCTGGTTGAATCTACTTTGAAGTTTTGGAGTTTAATTTACTTCTCCCAGAGATATAAGTCGAGATTAAAGAGGTGTATGCTATTTTTAGCAAAGTATCCTATCCGGTTAATTAAAGTCAGTAGGACCTGTGTTTAATCTTTAGTGTTAGTTTTGTTTTGTTCTTTGGCTCGATGTGCCAGCCTGTTCTCATACTGGGTGGCCTCTAAACCAAGGAGAATTTTTTTTAAAAGATTAATGGGTTGCTCCATATCAATATACCATAGCTATGAAAATCCATATTATGTAGATATCAAAAGTGTCTTTATGCTTTGCAAATTAGAATAAGGATAAATTGAATTCCCTTAAATAGTCCATTTTCTGAATAACATTTGTGATTTCATAGTAGGAATTTAGATAAACACATTTTCCCTTCTTTTTGGCTTAATTGGTGAATATACTTGATTATTTCAGATATTTACATTTCTATAGTAGTTTAGTCAATAATTTTTTTTTCAAAAAACCTAGGGGCTGTTTTTATGTATGTTTTCATTTAAACCTTGAATTTAATAAAACTCAAGTTTTATTAAAACAGATTTAGGTACTTTATTATCTCAGTTTTACTGATAAGCAAACTATAGTTTGGAGAATTTAAACAACTTGAATTGGTCATGCTTTTAATAAGTGGTTGAAGCACAAAAAGCATTTTGTTATATTGCCACCAGTACTAAACTCACTAAACTTTAGATCCTAAAGTTCTGAGGTTAAAATCTATAGAATCATCACTATTTTCAACATCCACAAATCAGTCATTTTAAGCCTCAACTAGTGTGATTCCCAACAAAGTAGAAAATTTGGAAATAAGCAAACTAGTAATTTTTTATTATAAATGGAAATGCTTTTTTTAGTGTTTTCCTCTTTACAATTGCCTTTTTAAAGCTTATCTTCTGAGTTATAATGTCCCTATTCCTGTACCAATTATTTTGGCTGCTATTCTTTTTTAAAAATAAAAATTGAGTTAGGTGATGATATAATTGCTCTTATTTATAATTCATACCAGATTTTGAGGTTAGTGATTTGTCACTTGTCTTACCTGTTTTATTATTTATGTCCAAATATCTATTTTCCACAGATTATGCTAATCATTCCCATTTATTCCTGTCATGCAAACAGCAAAGTTGTTTTCCCTTTTAACAAGATCAAGTTTATGAAAATTGGTATATAATTTATAAAACAAATCTCATAGAATTTGTTTGATCTTGAAATCTGAATTTTTAATTTGTAAACCTTAGTTTCTTGTCTTTGAAATTATATAAAACCAAGTAACTTTTCTGTTTGTGTATTTTGTTTTGTTGCTTTATTCCTCTTTTATTCCCCCTAATGACTGGGAATGATAATACCCAGAAGATGTTAGCCCTGAAGTTATCTTAAAAGATGATACAACCCCAGTTCAGATGAAGAGATTCAGAAAGTAAATGATGTATATATCCAAGACCAGTTAGTTATTAGCAGAGATGAGACAAGAGCCCAGTGTTTGGCCCACTGTCAGGGCTTTTTGGATCATCTCTGGGTCATCTCCCTCATAATACATGAGATACGTATTTCTTATTTTTATCCTATGGAGCAAAACACTATTATGTTTGGCATTTAGGGATTGGTTCTGTCTTAAATTACTGTGAATCCCCTCTCCTTTATTCATAAGAAGCCCTGGTGCTGTCTCTCTTAACTTTGGTTTTAAGATAAATATGGTTTGAATAATTAACTGATAAGTAGTTAAATATAAATCAATCAGCTGCCTAATTGTCTGATATGTCTAAAAGTATATGTGTTTTGCTACAGTTACTTTCTTCTTCCTCAGTTTCGTTTTGCCTATTGTGCAAAAGTTGAAAAAATTTTCATTGTACAAAGTTTATTTTATGACGCATTCAGAATGTTTAAGAGAAGGGAGGAAGTAGTATAAACAAGCAGACGATTTTGATTGAAATTAGTAGGCATATTGGAAACCCACTCCCTTCACAGATAAGTTACTGTTTTTGTCTACATCTTTGTGTAAAGCCTGCTACGTGTAGGGCTTCACATTAGCCACCGAGCAGACCATCAGAATGCTCAAGGGAAAAAAAGTGGAAAGAAATGACAACATCTGTCCATGCCCATTATCCCACCAGCTAGGGTTAGTGCTTGTTAGTGCTTTGGCCTGTCCACGCCTCATTTGCCTGTGCTTTTTGACTTGAGATTTAAGTGTTGGAAAACTACAGTGCCATATAGGTAGGCAAATTGACTTCAGAGTTTGTCTCAGAAAAGAGTGAGATATCATTAACATAGGTCACACATGGGAGGGACTTTTTCCATTAGTTAGACTTGTTATATTTGGTCCATATAAAGTAGAAGTTTTTAATATTGATAGCTTATAATTCCAAGCTTATATTTATCACATTATATTATTGAGTTGATAAACATTATTTCTATGATGCCATTTGTACATTTAATTTTTTAATTAAAATTTTAAATTTTTTTTTTAGAATAAATTTTTATTGAAGTATGGTTGCTTTACAATGTTGTGTTGAGTTCTACTCACAGCAGAGTGATTCAGCCATATGGATATGTGTACCTCCTGTTTTTTGGGTTTTCTTCCCCTTTAGGTCACCACAGAATACTGAGTAAATTTCCCTGTGCTCTACAGCAGGTTCTTAGTAGTTATCTATTTTATACACAGATGTTTTTCCATTTTAGAATCAGTTTTTGTGTTTCTTAGTAATGCAATGCATAGTTTTGTTTTTTTTTTTTTAATGTAAAAGGCATGTTGTTATTGCTTGGTTGCCAAGTCATGGCCGACTCTTTGCCACCCCATGGAAGGTAGCCTGCTAGACTCCTCTGTCCATGGAGTTTCCCAGGCAAGAGTACTGGAGTGGGTTGCATTTCCTTCTCTAGGGGATCTTCCCAATCCAGGGATTGAACCTGCATCTCCTGCATTAAAGGCAGATTCTTTATTGCTGAGCCACCTGGGATGCCCATGAAAGATATACTGTTAAGGAGTCCAACATTAGAGAAATGTTTAGGAAAAAAAGTTCTTAATATCTTGTCTCTCTAATCTCTTTGCCCTAAGTAGCCAGTATTATCTATGATATTCCTTCCATATCTTATTCCATGTTTATTTGTGTAGGTATTCAGATTAGATTTTATTTTTGCTCACATTAAACGTGCTGGTAAACAGTTTGCAGCTTGCTTCCCGCCACACACACAAAAGATATTTTTGTTTTTTTTAACATCAAGAATGAGAGCTGTCACATTTTTTTAATCATGTAGAGCATCCCACATTATTGATGTACCATGATTTAATAAACCATTTCGGTGTCAGTGTCATCCAGGTTGTTCACAACTTAATGCCGTTGCTAAGAGTGCAGGTCTCCATGTACTTCTATATTTGGACCTTCTGGTGCTTCTCATCTGTAGAATTGTTTTGTTTGTTGTGGTTTAGTGAATAAGTCATGTCCAGCTCTTTTGCGACCCCATGGACTGTAGCCTGCCAGTCAGTCTCTTCTGAAGAGAATATTCTAGGTTACCATTTCCTTCTCTAGAAGGAAATCTGTAGAATAGATGCCTTTAAATGAGGTTGCTTGTTTTTTATTTTATACAGACATTATTTTACCTTCTCCAGCATTGAATAGAACAGCTTCATTAATTGCCATTTTGGTGAATGACATTTGGTGAATGTCACATGGTACCGCTTTCTTTTAATTTGCATCCACCTGCCCAGCCAGGCAGCAGTGAGCAAATGTTTACCGAAAGCTTTTCAGTTTGCTGCTACTTTTTTAATCTCTAGGAAATATCAGGGAACGGAACCAAGACCTGTCCTCCTAGAGTTTATATTCCAGTCAAGTTTGGAATATTTGAATTTATTAATGGGAATTAGCATATTCTCTTGTGAGTTATAATTTTATTATTTTCCCATTTTTAAAAATTGGACTGTTTTATCTTCTCAACAATTTGTTACAATTTTTAAAATATTAGGCCTTTTATGCTCTTATTATAAGTCACAAATGTTTCCTCAGTCTCCCTTTTGTCTGTGGCATTTTTATATCAAAATTTTAAAATTTTGTTTTGGTAGGTAAAATATCTGTCCTTTTTTTTTACTTACAAATTTCCTCTCTTGTATAAGGACTATTTCGACCAGTCCCAAAAGTTTATACAAATAGTCTAATTTATTCTAAAACGTAAAATTATTTTACATTTAGTTTGTTCCATATATCTGAAATTCTTTTGTATAAGGTGACAGTACATTCATTATAATTTTTTCCTCAAGCATGGACAAGTTATTGTCTTTGCAATTAGATGAAACATTCTTTACTCCATTGACTTGAGATAACTACTAACTGTGTGGATTTTGATTCCTGTTGTTTCTTTCCTTTTTCCCTGATGTTAATCCATACTTACTGTAGCTTTTTAGTGAGCTAGAATTTATATAGCTTTTATTATGAAAAATTTTTAGCATATAGCAAAGTTCAGTTCAGTTCAGTCGCTCAGTCGTGTCCGACTCTGCGACCCCGTGAATCGCAGCACGCCAGGCCTCCCTGTCCATCACCAACTCCCAGAGTTCACCCAGACTCACGTCCATTGAGTCGGTGATGCCATCCAGCCATCTCATCCTCTGTCGGCCCCTTCTCCTCCCGCCCCCAATCCCTCCCAGCATCAAAGTCTTTTCCAATGAATCAACTCTTCGCATGAGGTGGCCAAAGTACTGGAGGTTCAGCTTTAGCATCATTCCTTCCAAAGAAATCCCAGGGTTGATCTCCTTCAGAATGGACTGGTTGGATCTCCTTGCAGTCCAAGGGAGTCTCAAGAGTCTTCTCTAACACCACAGTTCAAAAGCATCAATTGGCATACAGCAAATAATCATCACCCAGATTTAACAACTAGCATTTTGCCATATTTGTTTTAATCATCTCCATATTTCCAACTTAACAGTTGGAAAGTAAATTGTCGACATCACATTACAGCCATAAGTATTTAATATGAAACTTATAATTCTTAAAAATGTCTTCATTATAACCATAATACTATTATCATATGCCAGAATATATCATGGTATTATGTATAAAACAATTCTTTTCCCAATTTTTATCCCACAACATTGGCTTTTCTAAAAAAGAGTCTAAGCCAGTTGTCTTCTAAGATTTTCCCGTATTGTGGATTTGTCTGATTTCTTTGTGGTGATATTTAACTTGTTCCTTTAAGCCCCCTTTTAGGGCTTCCCTGGTGGCTCAGACGGTAAAGCGTCTGCCTGCAGTGTGGGAGACCCGGGTTCGATCCCTGGGTTGGGAAGATCCTTGGAGAAGGAAATGGCAACTCACTCCAGTACTCTTGCCTGTAAAATTCCATGGACTGAGAGGCTCCTCAGAGCCTGGTAGGCTACAGTCCATGGTCTCGCAAAGAGTCGGACACGACTGAGCGACTTCACTTCACTTTAAGCCCTTTTATTTTCTGTAAATTTATTCTTTTAAATTATACACCTCCTTTTAAGCACTTCCATTCTATAACTCAAATTTTCTCAAATATCCTAAGAATATTTTCAAATATCAAGTGATTCTCTGGGGCCTGAAAGAAAAATAGACTGTTTCTTAGTTCAGGAATGCCCTCTTCTGTTGGTATAGTGAAACGCAACTTCTTTTCTAATTAATACAAGGGGGTTTGCTATTATACTTGTGATTCTATGACGCTATGACACCATCTTGTTTCAGAAGAGCCCTTATCTTCTCTTCCTTTATCCACCGGGCTTTGAAGGGATACCTCCCTCGTCTAGGTGCTGCCTATCCCTGGTTCTACAAGGAACTGTACTTGATACCTGCGTGCTCCCCTGCCAGGATCCTCCTCTTCCATACAAATCCCTCAGAATTTTCTCTCCAGCAAGGGCTCTGTAGTTGCCATTGCTGGTTTTAGGATGCTTATATTCCCCATTTATCGATAATGGGGCAGTTGAAGTTTGAAGTGAGAATGTGTCTAACAAGTCATGTGCTCTGGGCAGTTTTATGTGTTTTCCTTTTTGGTCTCTGCGTTTTGGAGTATTTCGTAGAACATTTGATTTGAAATTGCGTGACTACATTTTACCTTGTGAATCAGAATGTCTACTGTTAAGTTTTTAAGATTGCTTTTTAAAAGTTTTAAAATTTCCCTTCAAAAGGAAATAACTTTTTTTAAATAGATAATCCATTATCTCAGTCTTATGTTGAATTTTAGGGCATTATTATTGAATTACTTTCCCTGTTAATCATTTCTTTGTCATCTTTCAATTTTTTTTATACATTTGTGGATCTATTTTTGAGGCTTGTATTTTGTTCATTTGATGAGTTGGTCTATCCCTGCACTAAAACTTAATTGTCACCTTCATCTTAGTTTTGTAAGTCTTGATTTCTGGTTGGGCAAGTACTTCTACCTTTTACTTATAAGGGTTATTTCAACAGTTCTTGGCCCGTTGGTCTTCCAAATAGACTTTAGAATCAGCTTGACAATTTCCACAAAAAATCCTGTTTGAGGCTTCATTATGGCAGTGGTTTGGGAGGACTGGACATCTTTATGATACTGAGATTTCCTGTCCATGAACACAGAGTATCTATCCACTAATTTTAGGGTTCTTTAATGTCTCATTAACATTTAATCTTTCTTCCCCTCAAAGTTTTTCTATTTTTTGTTTGTTTGGTTGGTTGGTTTGGTTTATTTCTAGATACCTGAAAATGGTTTTCTTTTATGGTAAAAGCATAATATTTTGTTGAATTAAAAAACTTTATTGAAGGAAATTTTAAAAGGTATGAATAAATGGACATGCTACATTCCTGGATAGGAAAACAGTATTATAAAGATGTTAAGTTCTCCCCAGATTCATTTACAGAGTCAGTGCATTTTCTTTTCTTTAAAATAGAGGTGTAATTGACATATAAGATTAGTTTTAGTTGTACCACATAATGATTCAAAATTTGTATATATTGCAGAATGATCACCATAATAAGTCAAGTTAACATCCTTTACCATACATAATTGCAGAACGTTTTTTTTCTTGTGATAAGAACTTTTGATATTTACTCTCTCAGCAACTTTTTTTTTAAACTTAGTTTTATTTATTTATTTTGCTGCACTTACTTGCAGCATGTGGGGTCTAGTTCCCTGACCAGTGATTGAACCTGGACCCCCTGCATTGGGAGCTCAGAGTCTTAGCCACTAGACTACCAGGGAAGTCCCACAACTTTCAAATATGCAATATAATATTGACTGTAGTCAGCATACTGTACTTTACATACCATGACTTAATTTATTTTATAATTGGAAGTTTGTATCTTTTTACTCTCTTTGCCTATTTCATCTACCTCTTGCCTCTAGCAACCACCAATCTGGTCTCTGTATCTGTGCTTTTTTTATTTTTTTTTAGTTCACAAATAGCGAGATCATACTGTATTTGTCACTCAGTGTAATTGCCCTCAAGGTTCCTCAGCATAGTATTTTTTAATTTGAAATTTCTAACTTTTTTGCTTGAAGCATGGAAATTAAATTGATTATATTTTGATTTTACAACTAATCGCCTAGATAAAGTTTAATTTTAAAATGATTTTACTATATTGTTTTGAGCTTTTTATCTACCCCAGAGTTTGGCAAATTATAGCCAACAGCCAAATATGTCCTTGCTGTCTGATTTTAAAAGGTTTATTAAAATTTAGCCACACTCATTCATTTGGGAAGAGTTGAGTAATTGTACCATACACCATGAGGCCTAAAATATTTTTTATCTGGCCCTTTTCAGAAAATGTTTGCCAACCTCTAATCAGACCAATCCTTAGGTAATGTTTTGTTTTCATTTTCAGTGCATTGACTTTTTCCACTTGTGTTCTTATTTAAAGATTAATTTTCCTAAGTACACAATTAGATTTACAGTTCTTTCTTTTAAACCTTTGAGGATATTAATGTGTTCTCTGGCTCCCACTGTTGCTTTGGAGAAGTCTGTTGTTCCGTCCTAGGTGATCTCCTCTTTCTCTGGTGACTGACCCTTTGGTGTTATGCAGTTACACCACAGAGTTCTAGGTGTGGGTTTCTTTTTAATTATCTTGTTTGGGTTATGTTGTGCATCCTGACTCTATAGATTCCTGGCTTTCATGAATCTTGAAAGTTCACAGCCATTATCTTTTTGTGAACATTTCCATTCTCTGTCTCTCTGAGGCACTCCGATTAGGTAGAGATTAGAACTTCTCATGCTGACCTCCATGTCTTTTCATATACTTCCGTTTCCCTGTTTCTCTGCCACATTCTGAGTAGTTTATTCAACTGTATCTTCTAGTTCTCTCAATATTTCTTTTGTTTAATCTTTCAAAGTTGGTTTTGTTTTGTTTTAATTTAAATAGTTGTATTACTGTGTTCTACTCCCCCCAAATTATCTGTTTATTCCTGTTATCTTTTGTTGGTTGACATCTTTGTGATTCTATCCATATTATTTCTTTAAGTGTTATACCCTCATCTGTTAATATTCTGTAGTCTATAGACAGTTCTCATATCTATACTTCTAAAATTCAGTTCTTTGTTCCCTGTGACTTAGTTCATAATGGTTTGCCCTCTTGTGTACAGTCATCCCCCAGTACCTGTGAGCATTGGTTCCAGGACCCACCACAAATACCCAAGTCATCGGATACTCAGGTCCCCTAGTCAGTCCTCCCTATTTGCAATTCTACACCCATGGATTCAGCAAACCATGCCTCATGTAGTACTGCCCTAGGGTAGTTCCTTTGTGGCTCAGTGGTTAGGACTTTATGCTTTCACCCCAAGGGTCCAAGTTCAATCCCTGGTTGGGAAACTAAGATCCTGCATGCCGTGCAGCCAAAAAAATAAGTAAATAAAACAAAGTGTAGACCTCGGTATTTTTAAAAAACTAAATAAATTCTAAAAAACTATATGTAAGTGGACCCATGCAGTTTAATTCTCTTTTGTTCAAGGATTCAACATATTTGAACTTTGATTGTCAGTTCATTGCTTGAACTTGGTCCTTCAATTGAATTGGTCCTTTAGGTCCAAATTGGAGGTTCCAGAAGCTTTCCTCAGAGGAAGTTTCTTTATGCCACATACTAGAGAATCACCAGGTCTTCTCTCAGCTAGAATTCTCAGTTACTCCTCTCCACTTCTTTCCTGGAAAGTTCACTTTTCAATAGGGAAAGCTGCAAAATTGTATTATAAAATGAGCAATTGTCAGCGATGAAAGCAGCTTTTATAGCTCTCTGTGCAGTCTGCTGCAGCTTGCCCTCTGACCACAGTAATTCACATGTCTCCCACATACAAAACGGTACTCATGGACATTTCCCAAAAGTCTCATCCTAACTTTACCATCAGGCTTAAAGTCCGTCATCCTGTGATCTGCATCAGGTCCAAATGCATGTGAGCCTCTGGGTGGCTCCTCTCCATCCTAGGGCCTCTGAGCTAAAGAGACATCTACTTACACCCCACACAGTCAACATATAATGGTGGTACCAGCATGGCAAAACCATAATCGACACTCTTACTTTAAGAAGGGCAGGAATAGGAGCGTCCTAATAGTCACTGATCTGTAGCATTTTGAAATCCTGCAGTAGTCTGCTGTCAGTTTCTCCTACTTCAGGCATCATGAATGTTCCATCAAGAAGGTTTCATTCTCTCTTTGGGTATGCTTCTCTAAACCATTGTTTTCCTCTGTTGTTGGTTGCACCCTGGACCCTCGGCTTTGCCCCCCAAAATCTTTTCTTCTTTTGCCTAGAAGTGTCTTATGTTTTCAGCTGAGTATCTTTTTCAGCCTACTCCCCTTAGAAAGTTGAGGATCCAGAAAGCTCTTCTGTCTTTTCATTGGAGAAGGAAATGGCAACCCACTCCAGCACTCTTGCCTAGAAAATCCCATTGACAGAGGAGCCTGATAGGCTACAGTCCATGGGATCGCAAAGAGTCGGACATGACCGAGCGCTCTTCAAAAGCATCAATGGTGCTTTCATTAGCGTAATTTTCTCTTGAAAAATTATGGATGTTTTGTGAATTTTATCAAAGTTCATGCCATACGTCCATGTTGTCTTTCCTGCATTTATCTTTCTCTTCAGTGCCAGTCGCCTCATTGTGGCATGGGAGGAACCTGCCTCTTTCCTCCTCTAAGACTTTGCTCTCCTTGCTCCTGTATCTAAAACTACTACTTTGCCCTTGGCTTCATTCACCTTTGTATCCTTAGTAGTTAAGGACTGGCAAAAATGGAGTTTTCTCTTTATACTTGAACCTCTAGAAGTAGTATTTGAGGATTTCTGAGAGTGCCTGCTCTAGCCAGTCTGGCACACAAGAAGCTGTGCTGTCTCCTGAATGACAGTACCCCCTAATCGCCCTTCCCCTCCCTGTGCCTCCCAGTGCAAGTGATTACCAGCTTAGAGTAGATTCTGGAGCAGGGATCAGCAAACTATAGTACCCAGGCCAAGTCCAGCCAACTGTCTGTCTTCATTTCACCCATGAGCAAAGAATGTTTTCTACATCTTTAAATGACTAATAATATTCAGAAGAAGAAGAATATTGTATGACATGTGAAAACTATCAAATTCAAAGTGCAGTAGTCTACAAGTAGAGCTTTATTGGAATCCAGCCTTGTTCACTATTTACATATTGTCTGTGGCTGCTTTTAGGCTATAGTGGCAGAGTTGAGAAATTGCAACAGAAACCACATGGCCCCCAGAGTCTAAAATATTTACTCTCTAGTCCTTTACAGAAAAAAATTACTGACCTCTGTTTTAAAGTGGTTAGGCAACTGTGCAGGCTTCATACAGTTGGTAATCTACCTACAATGCAGGAGACCTGGGTTTGATTCCCAAGTCGGGAAGATCCCCTGGAGAAGGAAATGGCAACCCTCTCCAGTACTCTTGCCTGGAGAATCCCATGGACAGAGGAGCCTGGCAGGCTACAGTCCATGGGGTCACAAGAGTCGGACATGACTTAGTGACCAAACCACCACCACCACCAGACAACTGGGCAAAGCTCTTCTGTTCTGTTTCAGCTCATTAACGTCCTCTGGTGTCATTGTTAACCCAGTTACATTTGAAAGAGCTTTAGTCAGTTTGGAAGCCAGCTTTGCTTGTCCCTTCAGCCCAACCTTTACCTGTGCTCCTGTTTTCAAGCTTAATTTGTCCAAATACGTCTCCTTGGTGTGCATGCCCATTCTCCTTTTCTTGCAGTAATATTTGACATGAAAGCCCATTGCTCTTTTTTACTTTCTTCTGTGTAGTTATTTCCTTGCTGGTGCTAAAGGGATTTTGTAGTATGTTTAGGTGAACTTTTTAAAGTTGTATCAGAAGATGGAATGTTGTTGAATGTGAAATGAAACAACTGATTCAACAGTTTATTTCCTATTCAGAGATCCTTTTCCTATAATACTTTGTAGGCCAAACACTTAAAATGAAGGTGAGGAAAAACATTAGGCAAACTAGGTTTATTAAATGGTGTCCTTATAAGACATGTGAGGTGTAAGAAAGGTTAGAATGCAGAGCTCAGCATGGCCTCTATCTTCGCACTGTGAGCAGCACTTCTGCTTAACCACAGCGATTCTCAGAAGTAAGAGTAAGGTAGATTAGGGTCAACTATTCAAACTGTGTAAGTCCTTACCAAATTTGGTAATATTCGTGACCAGGTTTAGAGACCTAACTGTCATATCTGAGATAGTCCTAAGGCTGATTTGTCTCTGTCTCTCTGTAGGACTTCTTTTTAAAAAATTTATGTATTTGGCTGCACTGGGTCTTAATTGCGGCTCATGGGATCTTCTGGTTGTAGCACGTGAACTCTTCCTTACAGCATGTGGGATCTAGTTCCCTGACCAGGGATTGAACCTGGGCCCCCTGCATTGGGAGCACAGAGACTTAGCCACTGGACCACCAGGGAAGTCCCTCTTCTGTAGGACTTCTCAAAGCCATTTAATTTCTGCTCCCCCTCTATTGCCCACTAGCTTATTTGGCCCTACTCAATATAAGACAGAATTTACTGCATAATCAAGACATTATGATTGGAGTAAACATTGTGACTTTCAAACTTAGACTTTCCTATGTATGTTTTTAGTCATTGGCACTGGCCTTATCAGGGTTTAGTCAGATTCTCTGCGTTCCCTTGAGGCCTTTGGCATTGTGTTGGGGCTGGTGGGCTGATGTGTGCGCATTAGCGTTCTGTTGTACATATGACACTTGAGTAAACTGCATATACACTGTAGTGACTCTTCTACTGAGCTCCCCCTTCACATCTCCATTTGTCTGTAGAACTTTCCGCTTTCCATTCTTGAGCACACCAAGGGTAACTGGCTCTGCTGTGGAGTGTCTGTGCAGGTCTCCTGTACCAGTTGGGATGTATACTTTCCAGGAGTCAGATATTGGTTCTCAGACTTCCCTACTGGTTGCTCAGTTGCTCTTAATATTGTAACAAATTATTTTGCAAGAAATGGTATTAACATATAAAGGAACAAAATATATTAATAATTGTGGAAAGAAAGTTGTTATGAAAACTGAGTTGAATGTTAGAAACTACTGGATAAGGTTGTTATTCAGGTACTCGGTTGGCACTCTGCAGTCCCACAGACTGCAGCACAGCAGGATTCTCTGTCCTTCACCATCTCCTGGAGTTTGCAGAAACGCATGTCCATTGAGTTGATGATGCCATCAAACCATCTCGTCCTCTGTCGTCCCCTTCTCCTCCTGCCTTCAATCTTTCCCAGCATCAGGGTCGTTTCTAATGAGTTGGCAGTTTGCATCAGGTGGCCAAAGTATCGGAGCTTTAGCTTCATTCAGGGTCAGTCCTTCCAGTGAATGTTCAGGGTTGATTTCCTTTAGGATTGACTGGTTTGATCTCCTTGCACTCCAGGTAATTCTCAAGAGTCTTCTCCAACACCACAGTTCAAAAGCATCAATTCTTGAGTGCTCAGCCTTCTTTATGGTCCAACTTTCACATCCATACATGGCTACTGGAAAAATGATAGCTTTGTCTATATGGACCTTTGTCTGCAAACTAATGTCTGCTTTTTAATACACTATCTAGGTTTGTCATAGCTTTTCTTCCAAGGAGCAAACATCTTTTAATTTCATGGCTGCAGTCACTGTCTGCAGTGATTTTGGAGCCCAAGAAAATAAATGTGTCACTGTTTCCATTGTTTCCCCATCTATTTGCCATGAAGTGATGGGACTAGATGCCATAATCTTCATTTTTTGAATGTTGACTTTTAAGCCAGTTTTTTCACTCTCCTCTTTCACCTTCATCAAGAGGCTCTTTAGTTCCTCTCCACTTTCTCCCATTAAGGTAGTATCATCTGCATATCTGAGGTTATTGATATTTCTCCCAGCAGTCTTGATTCCAGCTTGTGATTCATCTATCCTGGCATTTTGCATGATGTACTCTGCATAGAAGTTAAATGAGCAGGGTTACAATATACAGCCTTGACGTACTCCATTCCCAACTTGGAACCAGTCTGTTTTTCCATGTCCAGTTCTAACTTTGCTTCTTGACCTGCTTACAGATTTCTCAGAAGGCAGGTAAGGTGGTCTGGTATTCCCATCTCTTGAGTTTTTCACAGTGTGTTGTGATCTACACCATCTAGCATAGTCAAGGAAGCAGAAGCAGATGTTCTTCTGGCATTCTCTTGCTTTTTCTATGATCCAGTGGATGTTGGCAATTTGAACTCTGGTTCTTCTGCCTTTTCTAAATCCAATTTGGGCATCTGGAAGTTCTCGATTCACATACTGTTGAAGCCCAGCTTGAAGGATTTTGAGCCTTACCTTGCTAGCATGTGAAATGAGTGCAATTGAACAGTAGTTTCAACATTGTTTGGCCTTGCCCTTCTTTGGAATTGGCATGAAAACTTATCTTTTCCACTCCTGTGGCCATTGCTGAGTTTTCTAAATTTGCTGGCATACTGAGTACAGCACTTTAACAGCAGAGTCTTTTAGGATTTCAAATAGCTCAGCTATAACATCCATTAGCTTTGGCTGTTGTCAAGGCCCACTTGACTTCATACTCCAGAATGTCTGGCTATTCGTGACTTATCACACCGTCTTGGTTATTCACGTCATTAAGATCTTTTGTATAGTTCTTTTGTGTATTCTTGCCACCTCTTCTTAATATCTTCTGCTTCTGTTTGATCCATACCATTTCTGTCCTTTATTTTGACCATTTTTGCATGAAATGTTCCCTTGGTATCTCTAATTTTCTTGAAGAGATCTCTAGTCTTTCCAATTCTATTGTTTTCCTCTATTTCTTTGCATTGATCACTGAGGAAGGCTTTCTTATCTCTCCTTGCTATTCTCTGGAACTCTGCATTCTGATGGATATATCTTTCCTTTTCTCCTTTGCCTTTAGCTTCTCTTCTTTTCTCAGCTATTTGTAAGGCCTCCTCAGACAACCATTTTGCCTTTTTGCATTTCTTTTTCTTGGGGTTGGTTTTGATCACTGACTCCTGTACAGTGTTAGGAACCCTCCGTCCATAGTTCTTCAGGCACTCTGTCTGTCAGATCTAATCCCTTGAATCTATTTCTCACTTCCACTGTATAATTGTAAGGGATTTGATTTAGGTCATACCTGAATGGCCTAGTGGTTTTCCCTACTTTCTTGAACTTAAGTCTGAATTTGGTAGTAAAGAGTTCATGATCTGACCTGCAGTCAGTTCCCAGTCTTGTTTTTGCTGACTGTATAGAGCTTCTCCATCTTTGGCTACAAAGAATATAATCAATCTGATTTCGGTATTGACCATCTGGTGATGTCCATGTGTAGAGTCAACTCTTGTGTTGTTGGAAGAGGGTGTTTCCTATAACCAGCTCATTCTCTTGGCAAAACTCTGTTAGACTTTGTCCTGCTTCATTTTGTACTCCAAGGTTAACTTGCCTGTTACTCTACACAGCCTTCTACTCCACCATCTTGAATATCCATCACTGGACAAGGACAAGTCCCTAAAGACATTTCTGTCCAGTGACTTAGACAGGCAACTGTGATAGATTGGTGGGGAATTCCCTGGCAATCCTTTGGTTAGACCTCTGTGCTTCCACTGAAGAGGACATGGGTTCAGTTTCTGTTTGGGAAAGTAAGATCTATCATGCCTTTTGGCATGGCCAAAAATTTTTTTTGAGAAGAAATTGTAAAAGTTCATGTCTGGGCATCACTATCAAGGGATCCATTGTCAGAAACAATAAATCCTGCCATATTAAGAGATTTGTAATGAATACATGTTGTAAGATATTAAAATAACATGGTTGGTATCATACTTTTTGTTTCTTTGCTGTTGATTATTTTCAGGTATTCAGTTAATTATACTAATTATGGGCATGCATTGAGAGTTTTATTTTTTTGAACTTTTTAATATCTGGGAAATTACGTAGTTTATTTCCTCTTGTAATTAAATTTCCAATGGTAAGCATGCATTTATTTCTCTTTTATTCAGTTGTCATTACCTTTAATTTGCAGATTTATATTGCCTTAAACTTTGTGTTATCCTATTCGGTGGTCCATCTCTTGTTGCTGTTAAAACTCATAAAAACATTCAGAGTTTTTTTTTAAGATAAGGCACTTTTTACATACCTTTGGAAATCCTGAGTGTTTTTTTAATTTGAATTATATTATTTTTTAAAATGGAGTTTTGAAATACTAATATTTTTTTTGGTAGATGATAAACTTCATTGGAGAGATATTTTCTATTTAATTTTTTAATCAGAGATTTTTAAATAATTTTCCATTGGAATATATACCTTATGTATTTGAAAGTCATTTCATATGTTTTTACCATGAAGAAATAAGTAATAAAGTTACCAGCCAGGGTTCAGTCAGAAGACAGAATCCACACGTGATTTTTACAGAGAGGATTTAATATAATTTGTTAAATGAATATCGATGAATTAAGGATACAAAAAGAAAACACTAAAGTATCATGGAGGTAGCTAATCACAGTAAATAGCTCCTACCCCTGAAGCTGGAAGAATAAAATGAGGAGGTAAAAATGATTAAACTGTAGAGGCTTGGAGGAGAGGCCCTGCAGAGCTGTGACTCAGACCGCTGAGGGGCAGGTGTCTCTGAGAGGCATGATGAACTGGTTCACTGAATGTTAAACAGACTGCATTCTGTAACTCCTACTGAATGTCCCACCAGGGTTGCTAGGGTTTTACTGACAAGAATAGGAAACACTTGGGAAGGAGCAGATTCCTTCTCCCTTCTGCTTCTGGTCTTTGAACACCTGCATTGACACAGTTTAACAAGAAACCATTCTAAACCATTAGAGTTAGCAGAAAAGTGTTTTGCTTGATTCTAGGCCCAGTATCACAGAATATAAAAGAACTGTAATTCAGTTCAGTTCAGTCATTAAGTTCCTCAGTCGTGTCTGACTCTTTGCGACCTCATGGACTGCAGCACTCCAGGCTTCCCTGTCCATCACCAACTCTTGGAGCTTGTTTAAACTCATGCCTGTTGAGTTGCTGATACCATCCAACCATCTCATCCTGTGTTGTCCCCTTGTCCTCCTGCCTTCAATCTTTCCCAGCATCAGGGTCTTTTCCAGTGAGTCAGCTCTTCGCATCAGGTGGCCAAAGTATTGGAGTTTGAGCTTCAGCATCAGTCCTTCTCATGAATATTCAGGACTTATCTCCTTTAGAATGGACTGGTTGGATCTCCTTGCAGTCCAAGGGACTCTCAAGAGTCTTCTCCAACACCACAGTTCAAAAGCATCAGTTATTTGGCGCTCAGCTTTCCATATGGTCCAACTCTCAAATCCATTGACTACTGGAAAAACCATAGCTTTGACTAGATGGACCTCTGTTGGCAAAGTAATGTCTCTGCTTTTTAATATGCTGTCTAGGTTGGTCATACCTTTTCTTCCAAGGAGTAAGTGTCTTTTAATTTTGTAGCTGAAGTCACCATCTGCGGTGATTTTGGAGCCCCCCAAAATAAAGTGTGTCACTGTTTCCATTGTTTCCCAGTCTATTTGCCATGGAGTGATGGGACCAGATGCCATGATCTTAGTTTTCTGAATGTTGGGTTTTAAGCCAACTTTTTCACTCTCCTCTTTCACTTTCATCAAGAGGCTCTTTAGTTCTTCTTGGCTTTCTGCCATAAGGGTGGTGTTATCTGCATATCTGAGGTTATTGATATTTCTCCCAGCAATCTTGATTCCAGCTTGTGCTTCTTCCAGCCCAGCGTTTCTCATGATGTATTCTGCATATAAGTTAAATAAGCAGAGTGACAGTATACAGCCTTGACATATTCCTTTCCCAATTTGGAACCAGTCTGTTGTTCCATGTCCAGTTCTAACTGTTGCTTCTTGGCCTGCATACAGATTTTCAGGAGGCAGGTAACATGGTCTGGTATTCCCATCTCTTTCAGAATTTTCCAGTTTGTTGTGATCCACAATGTCAAAGGCTTTGGCCTAGTGAATAAAGCAGAAGTAGATGTTTTTCTGGAATTCTCTTGCTTTTTCTGTGATCCAGCAGATGTTGGCAATCTGATCTCCGATTCCTCTGCCTTTTCTAAATTCAGCCTGAACATCTGCAAGTTCACGGTTCACGTACTGTTGAAGCCTGGCTTGGAGAATTTTGAGCATTACTTGGCTAGTGTGTGAGATAAGAGCATGTGTGCAGTAGTTTGAGCATTCTTTGGGATTGGAATGAAAACTGACCTTTTCCAGTCCTGTGGCCACTGCTGAGTTTTCCAAATTTGCTGGCATATTGAGTGCAGCACTGTAACAGCATCATCTTTTAGGATTTGAAATAGCTCAACTGGAATTCCATTACCCCCACTAGCTTTGTTTGTAGTGATGCTTCCTAAGGCCCATTTGACTTCACATTCCAGGATGTCTGACTCTGGGTGAATGATCACACCTTTGTGGTTACCTGGGTCTTGAACATCTTTTTTTCACAGTTCTTCTGTGTTTTTGCCACCTCTTCTTAGTATCTCTGCTTCTGTTCCATACCATTTCTGTCCCTTATTGTGTCCATCTTTGCCTGAAATGTTCCCTTGGCATCTCTGATTTGCTTGGAGAGATCTCTAGTCTTTCCCATTCTGTTGTTTTCCTCTATTTCTTTGCACTGATCACTGGTCACTGAGGAAGGCTTTCTTACCTTTCCTTGCTGTTCTTGGGAACTCTGCATTCTAGTGGGTATTTCTTTGCCTTCAGCTTCTCTTCTTTTCTCAGTTATTTGTAAGGCCTCCTCAGAGAACCATTTTGCCTTTTTGCATTTCTTTTTAGGTTAATTAGTGGCTTTTAAATAAGTACCACCTATTGCATTTACTTTTTTATTGTGCATGTACAATAAGAGAGCTCTATGTATGTTTGAAGTTGATCTGAAGACCCTCATTTTTTCCACATCTGCTTCCCTGGCCCCTGCAGCACACATGGATCCTCTGTCTCACTTGCTGCCGTCGATAGTGACATTGTCGCTTAAACTGTTCCTCTTTTTAATGTTTATCCTTTTACCTGTATTTTTTGCGTCCTTGCTGTTTCGTTGAACTAAGGGTGAGAGGGTTCGTATAGTTTGGATTCTATTACCAGCCTCGTCTAGTATCTTATAGAGAGTTAATCAACTACTACTAAGTAGTACTACTAAGTACCTTCTCTTTTCTTAGAAGTTGAAGTTTTTAATGCCTTCTTGTAAAATGGAATGTCTCAAAATTATGCCTTTTTCATATCAAGAGAGTTAACTTTTTCATGGCATTCATGGTGCTAAAATGCTTAAGGGTAAACTTAAAACATTTTTTTTTCTATTTAATTATCAGGTGCTTCTAAGGAAGGAGGTGCCGGAGCAGTTGATGAGGATGATTTTATAAAAGCTTTTACAGATGTCCCTTCTGTTCAGGTAAGGGTACCAGTAATGTGGCATTCCCCATGCATATTCCCTGTTATAATCACTTGTTTTTGTCCCTTTTTTCAAATCCTTTTTTTCCTGAATTGACTGCATAAATAAAATACTTGACTTACTATTATCAAATTATTATTTATTGGTACAGTTGGATGTTCAAGTGATTTTTCAGTGAGGCTGAGATATAATTAAATCCATATCGTTGAGTCATATTATATTATAGTGTCTCAGTATATCCACTATTTTTTTTTAAAGGTGCTTGTGAACAGTGTTCTTTCCTTTCTTTCCCCCTATCTTTTTGTCTGCTTCATCTGTGTCTCCTTTATAGCTGCATCCTTTTTTATTTGACTGTTGAATATTTGCGATTTCATAGGGGTTTAGTTTTAGGCCTCTCTTACTCTCCATTTTCTTACTAAGTCACTTTCTTCAAATCTGTGCCTTTAGTTCTTGCCTTTACATAGATAAATGCTTAGGTTTTTATCTCTAAGCCAGATGTCTCTTTATTGTGAAAGTAGTTTTTCCACCTCTTGTTTCTTTGACATCTCTGAGGCATCTCAGGTCCAACCTGTGAACAGGTGGATTCATGATCTTCTCCTTTCAAGTGTACTCTTTCAGAGTTTCATGTGGAAACCATTACTTAAACAGGTACAAGAGTCAGACACCTAGACATTTTTCCTACTGATTCCTAACTTAGCAGGAAAGGCAGGAGGCAGAAAGGCTTAGACACTCCAGCGATCCTTCTCTAACAGAATGTTATCTGGTCCCCCTCTGACCTCTTCCACCTTGTCTCATGCCTTGCTCCCCTTTGTACTCTTGTTTCTGGCAAGTTTTTGTTTTGTTTTAAGTAAAAGGGGAATTTAATGGCTGATAAAAGTGGAAAACATAAACAGGGCCATTTTGAGGTATCCATGTATACCACTCAAATGGTATCTAGAACCCTGTTCTTTGTTAGGTCTTATTTCTGGATCCTTCTACATTGTCTTCCCGTGTGGTCAGCAATATGGCTGCAGCTATTCGAGCCTCAGACCCTCACTACAGCCTGTCTCTTTTCCTGGTTGACCATAAAACTTGTATTTCATTCTGATGGAACTGATTTGGGTCACATGCCCACCTCTGAACCTTGACTGTGATGTAGAGAAATCCTATGTACTGATGACTTGGGCCTGGGTCCCTGGCTGCTTGCCTGGTTTTCTTTGCGCTCTTTACCACTGTACTTGGCCTTCTTTCAGGGCCTTTGCACGTGCTGTTTGCTGCTCTCTGTTTTGTCTGATGATACCTGCCTCAGTTCATGTTTCACTTTCCTCACTAGTTCACTTCCCTCTTACGTGTTCACTTTCATGACAGTGTTAATTCTCCTTGGTGGTACTTTCTATTTGTAATTTCATATTTATATCATTTGATTAATTCTTTTCCCTCTTGACTAGATTATATGCTGCTGAGGCAAAAACCGTGCCTATTTTTTGCTAACCATAGTGTCCTTTATGCCTAGAATATTGCATCCTTGTTATGTGAACATTTGTTAAGTGAGTGAAAGGTGTTTGGCAGTTAGCTCCAGAGGGGAAAAAAGTGCGCATCTCTCCTGGCTGCTGTCTAGCATGGACAGGGGTGGAGGAGGTATTAACCTAAAACAAATACGTATCAATATATGAATGCAATTTAGTTCAGTTCAGTCACTCAGTTGTGTCTGACTCTTCACGACCCCATGGACTGGCAGCACACCAGGCTTCCTTGTCCATCACCAACTCCTGGAGTTTACTCAAGTTCACGTCCACTGAGTCAGTGAGACATCCAACCATTTCATCCTCTCTTGTCTCCTTCTCTTCCTGCCTTCAATCTTTCCCAGCATCAGAGTCTTTTCCAATGAGTCAGTTGTTCACATCAGATGACCAAAGTATTGGAGTTTCAGCTTCCACATCAGTCCTTCCAATGAATATTCAGGACTGATTTCCTTTAGGATGGACTGATTGGATTTCCTTGCAGTCCAAGGGATGCTCAAGAGTCTTCTCCAACAACACAGTTCAAAAGCATCAGTTTTCTGGTGCTCAGCTTTCTTTATAGTCCAACTCTCACATCCATACATGACTACTGGAAAACCATAGCCTTGACTAGATGGACCTTTGTTGGCAAAGTAATGTCTCTGCTTTTTAATATGCTGTCTAGGTTGGTCATAACTTTTCTTCCAAGGAGTAAGCGTCTTTTAATTTCATGGCTGCAGTCACCATCTGCAGTGATTTTGGGGCCCAGAAAAATAAAGTCAACCACTGTTTCCACTGTTTCCCCATCTCTTTGCCATAAAGTGATAGGACTGGATGCCATGATCTTAGTTTTCTGAATGTTAAGCTTTAAGCTAACTTTTTCACTCTCTATGAATGCAATAGATTTGTTATATGCCTGAAGTCATTTTGAGGAATCATTCCTATTTTTGCTAATCTGTAGGATATTTGTATTTTGTTTTTAAATGACAAAGCATTTTAAGAGTATATTTTAAGTTACTTATGAGTGGAGAAAATACCCTTACCTACGTAACTTCTAAGCAAGATAAAATTTTATTATTATTTGTAATGTATTTCCATTCTTCATTTTAAAAATGGTGCCAAAATGGGAAAAATACTGTTACTTAAATGATTATTTTAAATATCAGGGCATCATTTTGTTGTGGCAAGAAATAGTAATGTTATCATTTTGCATCTTTTCTTTAAGATCTATTCTAGTCGAGAACTTGAAGAAACGTTAAATAAAATCAGGGAAATTTTGTCAGATGACAAACATGACTGGGATCAGCGTGCCAATGCAGTAAGTGTTCTATTTTTTATTTTCTTCTCTCTCTATTTTTTCCCCCCAGTGTTCTTTTTCAAAGCTTGGAAATTTAGTAGTAGTACTATCTGGTATTTGCCTGTGAAATAGAGTCTGATAAGTAGTATTTCACTCTGGAAAACAAATTGAGATAATAGGCCTTTTTCAGGGTGCATTTTTTTCTGTTTCGTCTTTCTCATCATTTGCTGGTGTCTCCACCTGTGTTACTTGTTGAGCTTCAGTGATGCCCCAGTGCCGTGGCTTTCCTTTGGGTTACATAGTTGTGGAGTAAAGGGAATTCTTGGGCACTTTTGGTAGGAATCTACATTGATAGGGATGGCATTAAGTCTGTAGATTGCTTTCGTAGTATGGCCATTTAACAATATTCATTCTTCCAGTACAGGAGCACGGGATAGCTTTTCATTTCTTTGATTCATCTGCGGTTTCCTTTATCAGTGTGTTATGTTTCCCAGTGAATGTCTTTTACCTGCTTGGTCAGGTTTATTCCTAGGTGTGTGTGTATGTAATACACATATGTAATGAAAGTGTTAGTCCCTCGGTTGTATCCAGTTCTTTGTAACCCCATGGACTGTATAGCCTGCCAGGCTCCTCTGTCCATGGAATTCTTCCGGCAAGAGTACTGGAGTGGGTTGCCATTGCCTTCTGCAGGGCATCTTCCCGACCCAGGGATCAAACCCAGGCAGATCATTTCCTGTCTGAGCCACCATGGATGTGATTTTAAAAGATTTTTTTTTTTTTTTTACTTTCTGATATTTCACTGTTAGTGTAAAGAAATGCAACAGGTTTCTGTATGTTAATCTTGTATCCTGCTGCTTTGCTGAATCCATTTAATAGTTGTAATTGTTTTAGTGTGGCATCTCTAGTGTTTTCTATAAAATCATGTTACTTGCATGTGATGGCAATTTTACCTCTTCCCGTCCAGTATGGATACCTTTTATTTCTTTTTCTTGTCTGATTTCTATTACTAAGAGTTCTAATAAATACTGTGTTGAACAGAAGTGGTAGGGGGGCATCCTTGTCTTGTTTCAGATTTTAACGGCAGTGTTTCCTGCTTTTTACCATTGAATGTTGAGGTTGGATTTGTCATAAACCGTTGGCTGTGAGTTTTTCATAAATAGCTTTTATTGAGATATGTTTCTTTTATACCCACTTTGGTAAGCGTTTTTATCATAAATGGCTGTTGAATTTTGTCAGATGTTTTTCCTGCATCTGTTGAGATGACCATGTGTTTTCTTTTGTTGATGTGCTCTGTCACATTGCTTGATTTGCAGATGTTGAACCATCCTTGTGACCCTGGGATGAATCCAGTTTGATCAAGGTGTATGACCCTTTTCATATGTGATTGGATTGGTAGCTAATATTTTATTGAGGATTTTTTCATTTGTATTCATCAAAGATATTGGCCTGTACTTTCCTTTTTTGGTAGTGTCTTTGGTTTTGGTAGTAGGGTGATGGTGGCTTCATAGAATTACTTTGGGAATGTTCCCTCTGCTTTAGTCTTTTGGAAGAATTTTTCTCTTTGTTTTATTTATTTATTTGACTGCAGCAAGTCTTAGTTGTGACATGGGGACTCTTAGCTGTGGCATGTGGGATCTAGTTGCCTGACCAGGGATTGAACTCAGGCCCCTGCATTGGGAGTGCAGCGTCTTAGCCATTCCACTAGGGAAGTCCCTCTTTTTGGAGGAGTTTGAGAAGGTTTGGTATAAGTTCTTTTTTGTATGTTTGCTAGAATTCCTCCGTGAAACCATCTTGTCATGGATTTCCATTTGCAGGGAGCTTTTTTTAATTGCAGATTCTGTAAATTTTTCATGATCAGTGATCAGATTGTTCAGATTGCCTGTTAATTCTTCATTCAGTTTTGGTGGGCTGTATGTTTCTAGGAAGTAAGAGGGACTTGTTCTAGTTTGTGCTATATTAACAATATTGCAATAAACATCTTTGCATGTATTTATAACGGTGTTTTTATTTTTATAGGTTAAATTTTTATAAATGAGGTTCATGGGTAAAGATTAGATACAGTTTTATTTCAGTAGATGTTGCCAAAATATTTTGAACAAAGATATTAGTCGTTCATGATCTACTTAACAGTAAGAATATCTGTTTTCTGTCTGGTACTGGGTGTTACTGAGTCTTAACTTTTGCTGATCTAATGAAGGAAAATTGTGTGTCTTTGTTGTAATTTGCATTTGCTTATCACTAGTAAGGTTGAACACATTTCCTTGTATTTATTTTAGCCAATGTAATATTTGGTTGTCTTTTTTTTACTTTATGGCCATTCCTTGTGCATTGTACTGTTGTGTTGCAGATAATTTTTTCCTACCATGTTGTGATTTTTTTAGTTAATCTCATTTAGACACCTCCTGATTTCTGCTTACAATAGTTTCCCTTCCTTATATATACTTAAGGTTATATAATATCTTTTCAACTATTTTTTTAATATCCACAATATTTTATTTTTATACTTTCCATCTTTAGTTCATCTTTTTTAACTTTTTAAAGATATCAGGAGAATGGCATTGAAACATGTATAATATCATATAAGAAACGAATCACTAGTCCAGGTTCGATGCAGGATACAGGATGCTTGGGGCTGGTGCACTGGGATGACCCAGAGGGATGGTACGGGGAGGGAGGTGGGAGGGGGGGTTCAGGATGGGGAACACGTGTACACCCGTGGTGGATTCATGTTGATGTATGGCAAAAGTGAAAGTGAAGTCGCTCAGCCTTGTCCGACTCTTTGCGTCCCCATGGACTGTAGCCAACCAGATTCCTCTGTCCATGGGATTTTCCAGGCAATAGTACTGGAGTGGATTGCCATTTCCTTCTCCAGGGGATCTTCCTGACCCAGGGATCGAACCCTGGTCTCCTGCATTATAGACAGACGCTTTACCATCTGAGCCACCAGGGAAGTCTGATGTATGGCAAAACCAATACAATATTGTAAAGTAATTAGCCTCCAATTAAAATAAATAAATTTAAATTTTAAAAAAATTTAGAAAAGCTCAGAAATTAATATGCTGCTGTTGCTAAGTCACTTCAGTCGTGTTTGACTCTGTGACCCCATAGATGGCAGCCCACCAGGCTCCCCCATCCCTGGGATTCTCCAGGCAAGGACACTGGAGTGGGTTGCCAATTCCTTCTCCAATGCATGAAAGTGAAAAGTGAAAGTGAAGTCATTCAGTTGTGTCTGACTCTTAGCGACCCCATGGACTGCAGCTTACCAGGCTCCTCCCTCCATGGGATTTTCCAGGCAAGAGAACCAGAGTGGGTTGCCATTGCCTTTTCCAAAATTAATATGAGATTCTACATAATAATGGGTATTATTTAGGTAAACTTTTAACTTCTTTGTAACCTGAGTGTGTCTTTTGTCACAATTTTAAGTAGACTCCCTTAAAACTTTAAGATTTATTTATATACTCAAACATTATGTATGTCTATTATACATATAACTAAATCTGTAATGTTCTTATCCAGAAAGCTGTTTTATTTGTTTCTTCACATGTTTATTTATGTTTAATGCTGTTAAAATGTCTGAATATAGTTATAAAATCTAATGAAAACTTAACAAATTTTGTTCAAATAATGTTTCAGAAGTTGTTTGTGTTTTTATACTGCTTTACTTTTTAATGTCAGTAATGAAAACTTTCTTTATTTCAGCTAAAGAAAATTCGATCATTGCTTGTTGCTGGAGCTGCACAATATGATTGCTTTTTCCAGCATTTACGGTTGTTGGATGGAGCACTGAAACTTTCAGCTAAGGATCTTAGATCCCAAGTGGTTAGAGAAGCTTGCATTACTGTAGCGTAAGTATATTCTTTTTGTGATAAGTATTATTTATGAATTAACTTTGTGCTCATTGACTGAGTTGCTCATTCAGTAAAGCACTAGTAGGATAGCCCCCCCAAAGCATGATCCAAGAATCACATGCATAAGGATTAGGTTTGTGTGGTTTTGAAAAAAACATCTTTCTTAATAGGACTTTATACCAACTTTGAAATGTGTTTATGTGTCAAAAGTCTACTGGTAGATTTTTGGCCACTGACTCTGTGAGTGTAAGAAAAAAATGAATAGGTCTCAGAACTAGCTCTTCTTATGTAACGTTTTCTTTGCTAATTTGGATATTAAGCTTTTTTTCTGAAATTTTAGCAATTGACCTCGAATTGTAACATCCATCATTAACTTATCAAAGTCTAAACCTATTCAGTATGTTTATATTTTTCTACAATTTAAGGATGGTAGAACACTTGACTTCCTTTTACTGTTGCTCCTGACCCCCCCCCACAAAAAAAAATGTGTTGTATAAGCCTTCCTTTGGAGAGAGGGAACACTTAGATACATACTGTTAGTATTTATAATCCAGATCATATTAGATGTCCTAGTCAGAAAAGAAAAAAATAAACTCAGGAAATAAAAACTATGAGGATTGCAAGAAAAGGAACAAAACTGCCCTTATTAACAGATGATATAATTATCCATGCAGAAAAAGATAAGAATTAATAAATGATTATAATTAAGGGACCATATAGCATGGCTGCTAGATACAAGTCAATATACCAAAATAATTGAGTATCTCTTGATAGCAAAACAAAAGAAAAATCTGCAAATCGTAACCTTGAAAAATACTTCATGATGAGAATTCCACTTCTTGCCATGATGCAATAACTGGTATAGGATTAGAAAACTGGATAAAATGTATAAGACAACTGTGTACAGATAATGGAAAGCGGATAGAGCAGGACTGTAATTCTTGAAACAAGTTAGTTGAACAGTACCATTGGCACAGTTTTGACCTGGATGCATTTCTGAACCATGGAGGGGGAGGGAGAACCCAGGCAGAGCAAGACAGTCTCACTGAGTTGAAGAAGAAACAAGAGAAGAAATGGGAGGTTCTGCAAGCTGAAGTGGCTAAACTTTTCAGTGCAGAATACTGAGGAGAAGAGAGCTACACAGAAAAAGAGCTATAGAAGTCTGCATAGGGGATCCGTGAGTCTAGTTGAATACTAATCTGTGCATGTGAAAGGTACAACTCCCTGGGCACGGAAAGAACTACTGCTGGAAGCCATGAGGTAAACAGCAGTTCCCAGAACTTGCATGGGCTGGGACAGGTTCAAGTTTTGAGAAGCCAGACTGGAGAGACGTTGTCAAACTCCCAGGGCATGCACTTGAGACCCCAGAAAGGCTATTGTGTAGGAATCGTACTGCTCAGGCTACTCTGGAAGCTGAGTACTCTCAGGCTACCCCTCCTAACAAGCTGGGAAAGATGAGGCTACTTCCAAAGGACATCACCTGCTCACCAGAACAAAAGACTCACACTTTAAAGGAAGACAGCATCATCAGGGCACAGGTGGCCTCCCCTGCTTCTCATTTGAGTTTCACAAGGGAAAACTGAATGTATAACTGAACACTAGTAAATAGGTCTGAGTACTGCTTTGAATCAGTAATCTGATATTTTGGAGCTAACTGTATTCTAAAAAGGTATAACTATATAGAAATTAACCATTCTGCACCTTGTCAGAAATGTATTTACAGCATTCTTCCTAAGTGTTTTACCCAAAGTCATACTAAACCATATTAAATTAATTAGGCTGGATTAGTTGTTTAACTGCAGATTTGGAAAGAGAAGACACATTTGTTCAGAGTCACCCAACTAACCAGTGCATCTGCACGCTAAGTCACTTCAGTCATATCTAACTCTGTGCGGTCCTGTGGACTGTAGCCTGCCAAGCTCCTCTGTTTATGGGCTTCTCCAGGCAAGAGTACTACAGTGGGTTGTCATGCCCTCCTCCAGAGGATTTTCCCTACCCAGGGATCAAACCTATGTCCCTTATGCCTCCTGCATTGGCTGGCAGGTTCTCCACCGCGGGCGCCCCCTGGGGAGCTCCGGTCAATGTACGTGTGTTAGTGGCTCAGTTGTGTCCAACTCCTTGTGACCCCCTGGACTGTAGCCCACCAGGCTGCTCTGTTCATGGAATTTTCCCCAGGCAAGAATACTGGAATGGGTTGCCATTTCCTTCTTCAGAGGAACTTCCCAACCCAGGGACTGAACCCAGGTATCCTTCATTGCAGGCAGATTTTTTACCATCTGAACTACCATTCTTTACCGTCTGTTTACCAGGGAGGCTGGTAACCAGTGTATGGTAGAGTTCTATTTTCAATCAAGAATTCTGAAATCCTATGCCAAAGATGTCAGGAAGTATTTGTGACTGAAATAGTAGTGGTACCATTAATACAAGTAGCAGAATACTGATTTGGGTAAGATTTTACTTGTTTGTACAATATGTTGAATATAAGATTGATACTGGGGTATCAGAATGAAAATATCTGATGGATAAAGACTAAACATCAGGACAGTCAGAGCTGAGTGTTCTACCTATCACGTCAATGCTTAAATTCTGAGATCAGATGGCTTCTCTATTGGAGAGAGGTGCTTAAAATGCCAAAATTCAGCTTTGCACTAGACAGTAAAAGGTCAGGGAAAAGAAAGAAATATATAATATCTGAACTTCCCTTTCTCTCTTTTGTTTTTCTGCCATTTTAGAACTGGTTAAAATAAAGATTTTAAGTTAATTCAGTAAGAGAATATAATTGTAGGGTCCTACCTATATTTAATGTTAAACTATTTTTCTAAAACAACGTTTTTTGTCTTCCTTTATAGCCATCTTTCAACAGTTTTGGGAAACAAGTTTGACCATGGCGCTGAAGCCATTGTACCTACACTTTTTAATCTCGTCCCCAATAGTGCAAAAGTCATGGCAACTTCTGGATGTGCAGCAATCAGATTCATAATTCGGGTAGGTTCTTTGCCTTTCTTTTTTTTTTTTTTCTGTCTTCCTCTGTGTGTCTGCCTGTCCAATTGTCTGTCTCTGTCTCTCTCTTTCAATGTACTTAAATAAATCATTGGAATTTTTTTAAACCCCAAGAAAAAAATTACTTTAAAATAATTTTTTCTGATAATAAAAGTAATACACAGGTATTAATGAAATTTAAATACTAAAGAGCATTACAAAGTAAGATACTTGTATACAGAATATAATAGGCACAACATGCATGTACATGTATGAGAGTGTGTGTGTGAATCATGTTACAGGTCAGTTCAGTTCAGTCACTCAGTCGTGTCTGACTCTTTGCAACCCCATGATTTGCAGCATGCCAGGCCTCCCTGTCCATCACCAACTCCTGGAGTTAACCAAGACTCATGTGCATCGAGTCGGCGATACCATCCAACCAACTCATCCTCTGTTGTCCCCTTCTCCTCCTGCCCCCAATCCCAGCATCAGGGTCTTTTCCAATGAATCAACTCTTTGTATGAGGTGGCCAAAGTATTGGAGTTTCAGCCTCAGCATCAGTCCTTCCAATGAACACCCAGGACTGATCTCCTTTAGGATGGACTGGTTGGATCTCCTTTCAGTCCAAGGGACTCTCAAGAGTCTTCTCTAACATCACAGTTCAAAAGCATCAATGCTTCGACGCTTAGCTTTCTTCACAGTCCAACCACAGTCCAACTCTCACTTCTGTACATGGCCACTGGAAAAACCATAGCCTTGACTAGATGGACCTTTGTTGACAAAGTAATATCACTGCTTTTGAATATGCTATCTAGGTTAGTCATAACTTTCTTTCCAAGGAATAAGTGTCTTTTAATTTCATGACTGCAATCACCTGCAGTGATTTTGGATCCCCCAAAAATAAAGTCTGACACTGTTTCCCCATCTATTTCCCATGAAGTGATGGGACCAGATGCCATGATCTTAGTTTTCTGAATGTTGAGCTTTAAGCCAACGTTTTCACTCTCCTCTTTCACTTTGATCAGGATGCTCTTTAAGTTCCTCTTCACTTTCTGCCATAAGGGTGGTGTTATCTGCATATCTGAGGTTATTGATATTTCTCCCGGCAATCTTGATTCCAGCTTGTGCTTCTTCCAGCCCAGCGTTTCTCATGATGTATTCTGCATATAAGTTAAATAAGCAGAGTGACAGTATACAGCCTTGACATATTCCTTTCCCAATTTGGAACCAGTCTGTTGTTCCATGTCCAGTTCTAACTGTTGCTTCTTGGCCTGCATACAGATTTTCAGGAGGCAGGTAACATGGTCTGGTATTCCCATCTCTTT
>SJYQ01000933.1:77188-113565 GCA_006410935.1 Redunca redunca | reverse complement strand
TGGGATTGCTGGGTCATAAGGCAGTTCTGTTTCCAGTTTTTTAAGGAATCTCCACACTGTTCTCCATAGTGGCTGTACTAGTTTGCATTCCCACCAACAGTGTAAGAGGGTTCCCTTTTCTCCACACCCTCTCCAGCATTTATTGCTTGTAGACTTTTGGATCACAGCCATTCTGACTGGTGTGAAATGGTACCTCATTATGGTCTTGGTTTGCATTTCTCTGATAATGAGTGATGTTGAGCATCTTTTCATGTGTTTGTTAGCCATCCGTATGTCTTCTTTGGAGAAATGTCTGTTTAGTTCTTTGGCCCATTTTTTGATTGGGTCATTTGTTTTTCTGGAATTGAGCTGCATAAGTTGCTTCTATATTTTTGAGATTAGTTGTTTGTCAGTTGCTTCATTTGCTATTATTTTCTCCGATTCCAAAGGCTGTCTTTTCACCTTGCTTATATTTTCCTTTGTTGTGCAGAAGCATTTAATTTTAATTAGATCACATTTGTTTATTTTTGCTTTTATTTCCAGTATTCTGGGAGGTAGATCATAGAGGATCCTGCTGTGATTTATGTCGGAGAGTGTTTTGCCTATGTTCTCCTTTAAGAGTTTTATAGTTTCTGGTTTTATGTTTAGATCTTTAATCTGCTTTGAGTTTATTTTTGTGTATGGTGTTAGAAAGTGTTCTAGTTTCATTCTTTTACAAGTGGTTGACCAGTTTTCCCAGCAACACTTGTTAAAGAGATTGTCTTTAATCCATTGTATATACTTGCCTCCTTCTTCAAAGATAAGGTGTCCATAGGTGTGTGAGTTTATCTGGGCTTTCTGTTTTGTTCCACTGATCTATATTTCTGATTTTGTGCCAGTACCATACTGTCTTGATGACTGTGGCTTTATAGTAGAGCCTGAAGTCAGGCAGGTTGATTCCTCCAGTTCCGTTCTTCTTCCTCAAGATTGCTTTGGCTATTCGAGGTTTTTTGTATTTCCATACAAATTGTGAAATTATTTGTTCTAGCTCTGTGAAAAATACCGCTGGTAGCTTGATAGGGATTGCATTGAATCTGTAGATTGCTTTGGGTAGTATACTCATTTTCACTATATTGATTCTTTCGATCCATGAACATGGTATATTTTCCCACCTATTAGTGTCCTCTTTGATTTCTTTTACCAGTGTTTTATAGTTTTCTATATATAGGTCTTTGGTTTCATTAGGTAGATACATTCCTAAGTATTTTATTCTTTTTGTTGCAATGGTGAATGGAATTGTTTCCTTAATCTCTTTTTCTACTTTCTCATTATTAGTGTATAGGAATACAAGGGATTTCTGTGTATTGATTTTACATCCTGCAACTTTGCTATATTCATTGATTAGCTCTAGTAATTTTCTGGTGGAGAGTCTTTAGGGTTTTCTATTTAGAGGATCATGTCATCTGCAAACAGTGAGAGTTTTACTTCTTCTTTTCCAATTTGGATTCCTTTTATTTCTTTTTCTACTCTGACTGCTGTGGCCAAAACCTCCAGAACTGTGTGAACTGTGTTGAATAGTAGCGGTGAAAGTGGGCACCCTTGTCTTGTTCCTGACTTTAGGGGAAATACTTTCAATTTTTCACCATTGAGGATAATGTTTGCTGTGGGTTTCTCATATATAGCTTTTATTATGTTGAGGTATGTTCCTTCTATTCCTGCTTTCTGGAGAGTTTTTTATCATAAATGGATGTTGAATTTTGTCAAATGCTTTCTCTGCATCTATTGAGATAATCATATGGCTTTTATTTTTCAATTTGTTAATGTGGTGAATTACATTGATTGATTTGCAGATATTGAAGAATCCTTGCATCCCTGGGATAAAGCCCACTTTGTCATGGTGTATGATCTTTTTAATGTGTTGTTGGATTCTGATTGCTAGAATTTTGTTAAGGAGTTTTACATCTATGTTCATCAGTGATATTGGCCTGTAGTTTTCTTTTTTTGTGGCATCTTTGTCAGGTTTTGTTATTAGGGTGATGGTGACCTCATAGAATGAGTTTGGAAGTTTACCTTCCTCTGCAATTTTCTGGAAGAGTTTGAGTAGGATAGGTGTTAACACTTCTCTAAATTTTTGGTAGAATTCAGCTGTGAAGCCATGTGGACCAGGGCTTTTGTTTGCTGGAAGATTTCTGATTACAGTTTCAATTTCTGTGCTTGTGATGGTCCTGTTAAGATTTTCTATTTTCTTCCTGGTTCAGGTTTGGAGAGTTGTACTTTTCTACAAATTTGTCCATTTCTTCCACGTTGTCCATTTTATTGGCATATAATTGCTGATAGTAGTCTCTTATGATCCTTTGTATTTCTGTGTTGTCTGTTGTAATCTCTCCATTTTCATTTCTAATTTTATTGATTTGATTTTTCTCCCTTTGTTTCTTGATGAGTCTGGCTAACAGTTTGTCAATTTTATTTATCCTTCCAAAGAACCAGCTGTTGGCTTTGTTGATTTTTGCTATGGTCTCTTTTGTTTCTTTTGCATTTATTTCTCCCCTGCCTGAGGTTATTGATATATCTCCCAGCAGTCTTGATTCCAGCTTGTGCTTCTTCCAGCCCAGCGTTTCTCATGATGTACTCTGTATAGAAGTTAAATAAGCAGGGTGACAATATACAGCCTTGACGTACTCCTTTTCCCATTTGGAAACAGTCTGTTGTTCCATGTCCAGTTCTAACTGTTGCTTCCTGACCTGCATACAAGTTTCTCAAGAGGCAGGTTGGGTGGTCTGGTATTCCCATCTCTTTCAGAATTGTCCACAGTTTATTGTGATCCACACAGTCAAAGGCTTTGGCATGGTCCATGAAGCAGAAGTAGATGTTTTTTCTGGAACTCTCTTGCTTTTTCCATGATCCAGCAGATGTTGGCAATTTGGTATCTGGTTCCTCTGCCTTTTCTAAAACCAGCTTGAACGTCTGGAAGTTCATGGTTTATGTATTGCTGAAGCCTGGCTTGGAGAATTTTGAGCATTACTTTACTAGCATGTGAGATAAGTGCAATTGTGTGGCAGTTTGATCATTCTTTGGCATTGCCTTTCTTTGGGATTGGAATGAAAACTGACCTTTTCCAGTCCTGTGGCCACTGCTGAGTTTTCCAAATTTGCTGGCATACTGAGTGCAGCACAGCATCATCCTTTAGGATTTGAAATAGCTCCACTGGAATTCAGTCACCTCCGCTAGCTTTTTTCCTAGTGATGCTTTCTAAGGCCCACTTGACTTCCCATACCAGGTTGTCTGGCTCTAGGTGAGTGATCACACCATCGTGATTATCTTGGTCATGAAGATCTTTTTTGTACAGTTCTTCTGTGTGTTCTTGCCACCTCTTCTTAATATCTTCTGTTTCTATAGTAACAAGCAAATGTTAAACAGTAAAAATGTTACAAGCAGTGGTAAAAGATGACAACAAATTCTTAATATTTCTCATCATCCACCTCTTAAAGGTGGCAGAAGAAGAGTTAAAAATGTAAAACCTCCCCACTTAAATCTTTAAATTTTGCTCTTCTACAACTTACCACTCTAGCCATTCAGGATGTTCTTTTCCAAACCTCTATTTTGTGCCTATACAAACTATATTTACTATAAAATGTAAGTGTAGCATTTATATTTTATATATATGTAAAAATGTTTTTTTACTCTTGCTTTTTAAACTTCAAGTACTCAGGCAGCTTACCTTGTTTAATTATTTTTAATGTCTAAGTCAATTCTTAAAGGGCATAATATTAAGCTGTCCTCACCATATTTCTCCATGAAGTTTATGAAATTCTTTTTCTCCTTCCTTTACCTACACTGTGTTGTTAGTATTTTAAAGGTTTTAAAATTTAATAATTGAAGAATATCATTTCATATTCTACTTTGCATTTCTTGGGTTATTAGAAAACATTAGGTGTTTTTTTCCTTTAATAGCTTTTCTAAGGATTGCCAGTTTATATTCTGTGCAATTTTTCCTCACTTTTTTTCTACGGCCTTTTTTCTATGTTATAGAACAGTTGGTCCTCCTTATCCATGGGTTCTGCATCTGTGGATTCAACCAACCTCAAATCAGAAGTATTTGTGGGGGAAAGAATTGTAGTGCGTTTCAAGAAGCAAAACTTGAATTGCCTTCTGCTGGCATCTGTTTCTATAACATTTATAATAATTACAACTATGTGTGTATCATTTACATTATATTAACCAATTAAGTAATCTGGGGATGATAAAGTATACAAGATAGAAAAGTATAGGTTTTATTCAAATACTGTACCATTTTATGTCAGGGATTTGTATATCCCCGAATTTTGGTATCCTCACAGAATCCCAGAACCACCCCCGTGGACACCGAAGGACAACTGTATATTATTTGTAAATATTTTCTACCAGTTTGTCATTTCTTCATATATTATTTAAGCTACACTTGATATATATAGAAATTTGAAAATTTTTTGTTTTGAGACAATGCTATTTTTGTGGGTTTTGTTATATAAAGTTAAAACAACCTTCCCCATTTCTCAGTTATAAAAATATTCAGTTTTAAACCTTTTATGATTTTGTTTCTTAGCTTTAGATCTAACTTAATTTTATTCTTGTGTAAAATATGGACATCTGACTTCGTTTTCCCCCAGATACAAAACCAGTTGACCCCGTGGTGTGTAGTAGATTATAGTTCAGTCTTTTCTTAAACTACCACTGTTTTCTTGTAGTAAATTTCCATAAATACACGGGTCTGTTTTTTAAATGCTTTTCCAGTTTCTTTGATCAATTTGTCCTCTCCTGGTAAATGATATCTCTTTCTAATGCTGCTGTACCTGATGTTTTTCAGCATTAAAAAATCTAGTGCCTGTGAAGAAATCTATGAGTCTCTCTCGGAAAATGTCCCTTTTCTTTCTGTTTTAATATTTTTGTAAGCTTCACTAAATCTGGCACCTTCATAACAGTGTTCAAAACTGGTGGAAATGATTGAAATCTTTATTTTTTTCTCTGAGTTTAATAGGAGTGCTTTAAATATGACCTCTGGGATGAGTTTTTAGATATTCTGGATTAGGTCTGAGAATTTCCTCCTGTTTATATTTTGTTAAATTTTGGTCAGTAGTAGATGTGGAATCTTGTCAGATATCCCTTTAGAAATGATTATTTCTCTTCATTTATCTATTGTACATTCATGAAATGAATTCTGCTTGGCCATTTTACAGTATGATACTGCTAGATGCAGTTGGCTGATACTTTAATTAAGAAGACTCTTGACATGAGGTTGTATACTGTTAATTTAAGAAAAGCTTCTTCTACCATGGTTATATTACCATTTTGTATTATATTATTATATGTTCTTTTTTAAAAAAAAAAAATACTTGCTAGAGGTATTGTTAAGAGATTTTTTATAAGCTTCAAGTTTGTTACATTGGTACCCATGGGGTTCTTTTATTTTTTTCTAGTTGTTTAATTTCTATATTTATGTTTCTTAATTACTTTATTTGACTTGCTGTGGCTTACTTTTTTTTTTCCCCTAGATTTTTGTGGTATATTCTCACTTCGTCATAGTTTTTATTATTTAATCACATAAGACTTTCTTATCATAATGTTTTGTTCTGAGTTTGGAATTAGCAGCATCCAGCAATTTAGATTTACCACACTCTGTGTTATATTTCTCAGTCATTTCTAATTTCCATTTCAACTTTCTCATTGAATTACATAAGGATATTGTCTGCATTTTCAGATGGTTCTTTCGTCATTCTTATCATTTTGTAATTTCACGACATTCTGATCAGAGAATTTGATGGTACGTTTTCTTCTTCATTGAATTACCTGAATTTTGTTAGTATCCAAGTACGTCATATATTTAGATAGGTAATGTTTTAGTATTTGTGAAATATGGAATTCATTTATAAAGTGCTTTATTTATTGCTAAATCTAGTTTGTTCATATTATTCTAGTTCTTTATGGTCTCCTCTTTTTTTTTTAATCTTATTTTCTTAAAAGTTTCTTGTTCTTTGTCAGTGTCAGGAATAAATTTTACTTCCCCAGCCTTTTGGAAAATATATATTAAAAAAAATAAGAAGTATATATTTTTATCTTATTTGTGTCATTGTTTTCCCCTTAACCACTGAATTAGTTTCCCACAACTAAAATTAACTATGGTGGGTTTTTTTTTTTCTGCCCAGTCTTTATTAGGACTCTTTCCATTAAAAATATTTGCTTGATCTTAGTGTGTTCTCCGGAGAAGGCAATGGCACCCGACTCCAGTACTCTTGCCTGGAAAATCCCATGGACGGGGGAGCCTGGTAGGCTGCAGTCCATGGGTACGCTGAGGGTCGGACACGACTGAGCGACTTCAACTTTGACTTTTCACTTTCGTGCATTGAAGAAGAAAATGGCAACCCACTCCAGTGTTCTTGCCTGGAGAATCCCAGGGACAAGGGAGTCTGGTGGGCTGCCGTCTATGGGGTCGCACAGAGTCAGACACGAGTGAAGCGACTTAGCAGCAGCAGCAGCAGCAGTGTGTTCTCAGTTTTCATAGATATTTATCTTTTCATATTTCTAATGGCTTTGCTTTGCCATTATGTAAGAATTCAAAAATTGAACTTCAGGTTCACATTTCTTTTCTCAGAATTAATCTCCTTTTCACAAAGAATTGTTTTCTTAACTCTTTACTGTTTTTATAGTAATATTGTTTGATTCTTTTATTTAAAAACACCACCACCACTGCCTTAGGGAGCTTTGTAGGAGAGTCACTCTGCTAGGAGTTCCCGCACAGCATCTTTCATTTGTGCTGTCTTTACACAGAGGAGCAGGATTTCTGACTAAAATGAAGTTTGTTCAAATTTATGTTAGTTTCTGTGTATCATTTATTTATTGCTTCTGTTTGTTTCCTGTCTTTCAGTTGATATGTTCTCAGGAAAAATCCTTCAAATTCTGCTTACTTGACAGTACCCAATTTGCCATTTTTAGGTTTGTTTATACTTTATTGTGTTCCGATTGCCCATTTTTCATGAGCTTGTCTCATGTTATTGAGACAATAACATGTCCCATCGTCTCACAGAAAATACGAATCAGGTTGTTGTTGTTTTACATTATTTCCTGATGTCTATATTTTTGTTTGTTTCCCAGGGGCCTGCTTCTAAGTTGTTCTGATTTAGTATTTGACTGAATGCATCATCTGTAATTGTGAGGATCACTTATTTTCCTTTGGAATAGCTCCCCTGAATATGTTGTAGCAATAGATTAGTCTCTAGCCCCATCTCTGCCACTGTGTTGTTTAAGAGTTAATCAGCAGCAGTAGGATTCTGAGATCATGAGAGAGAGGAGGAAGAAGGTAGGTGAGACCTGCTATGTGGTATGTTGTGGCTAGGGAGTCCCCTTGGGCTTTCTTTAACTCCTCAGTAATGTTCAGGGATGAGTTCTTCTGGATGCTCTAATAGAAATAAAGTACATGATAAATGGAACGCACTCGAATCATTCCAAAACCATCACCGCCCCCACACCCCCAACCTGTTCATTGGAAACTTGTCATCCACAAAACTGGTCCCTGGTGCTAGGGGAGCAAGTCCACAGAGCCCTTCCATACTGGATGTAGCAGCTGAATAACGTGCAGATCAGCACTGTGTTGCATTATTCTCACCTTGAACAACTTCAGGTCTGTGGGTGGCTTCCCTCTGTCAGACGTGAAAAAAGTTTTCCCTCTGTGTTGGTTGAGTTAGTTGTGGCCACTCACTTTTTCCTTCACTCTAAGACTTGTTTCCTTACAAGTACGGAAGCTCTGTGGGCTGACAGCCTTCAGCTGCAGCCTCTTCAAAGCCTGCGAAGCTTGCAGAGATCTGCCTTTTCTGAAGTCTTGCCCTTTCCTAGTTATGGCCCATATCCAGTAAACTGATTGACGTGGAAGAGCAGAGTTTTGGCCATCTTAGGCCATATTGAGACTATCTTCCAGAGCTCCCCAGTGACTTTGGGTAAAGAGGTCCTTGGGCTGTATCACAGATTGATTTCTTCCTTTGCCTGTTCCTCCTTCCTTCTCACTTCCACCAGTGTTGATCCCTAAAGCACAGCTTAATATTAAAAAGACTGAACTCCATCTCACAGCCTGCTTCCTAGGGTACCCAGCCTGTACCATCAGCTCAGAAGAAAAATAGGAGATTTAAAGCATCAAATATGTATCCTTAGGTTACTGTTTTATTTTAACATATTTTGTGAACTTCTTAGTGTTTGCTTTACTAAAGAAGAGGTGGCTCAGGTGGTAAAGAATCTGCCTGTAATACAGAAGACCCAGGTTCGATCCCTGAGTCGAGACGATCCCCTGGAGAAGGGAATGGGAACCCACTCCACTATTCTTGCCTGGAGAATCCCAGTAACAGGGGAGCCTGGCGGGCTACAGTCCATGGGGTCGCAAAGAGTCAGACACAACTGAGCGACTAACACACAAACTCTCACTGAAGAAGAATGTAAAAATTACTAATAGAAATCAGAAGATTATATACCTGAATTCTCGAGAGCTGTGGTTCAGCCAGGATGAAAGTTCAGTTAAAATCACCATTTCAAAGTGCATTCTTAATAATTATGCAGATTCACTCTGATAACCTGCTTTGATGACATAGCAATTACTATGCTCTCCAGCAGTAGCCATGGTACATCAAAAAATAAGACGAGTATGTGTTTGGTTCCCCCCAAAGTACACTGTCCTAACAGTTCTCTGTAGTTATCAGTTAACTTGTCTTTATTATTTAATATTACAACCACATCTGCCCTTCTGAAATTGTATCGTTACTATTACTTTAATTTGGGAAAACCTTTTGACTGGTCTTAATTTCTTTCAAAATCTGATTTTATGGTTATTTTTGTTCTTTTCTAATATAGCTAAATACTTGAATGCAAAGCAAGTAAAGGAAGAGATTATGTAAGGTACATGGTATTTCTCAACCTCTTCTAAACTGTCTTTTTCAGCATACTCATGTACCCAGACTTATACCTTTAATAACAAGCAATTGCACATCGAAATCAGTTCCTGTAAGGAGGTAAGTTTTGAAAAATCTTAGTATAGCTTTATGTTAAATATTGCATTATGTCTGATTCTTAGTTGGGTACAAAAATTAGTTGTCATCAATTTCTTGCCTTCTTATTAAAGTTTTTTATCTTATGTAAGGGAAAAAGTAACAAAGTGCTTATTATGACTATCCACATTTCTTGGCCTTTTCATATTAAAGTGTGTCTGAAAGTCGCTCAGTCGTGTTTGACTCTTTTGCGACCCCATGTACTTCTCCATGGAATTCTCCAGGCCAGAATTCTGGAATGGGTAGCTGTTCCCTTCACCCAGGGACCTTCCAAATCCAGGGATCAAACCCAGATCTCCCACATTTTGGTTTATTTGGGCCACTATTTCTTTGGTTTTCAGAGAGTTTGGAGTCTAGAGTCAGCCCTTACCTAGAATCCTACAACGTTGATTGACTATCCTGCCTTGGGCAGTCATTTAATTGCCCTAAACCTCATGTCTGTGTATGTTAGTGGGACTAATGATGTGGACCCCATAGAGCTGTGAGGGTTAAATGAGAAGGACACTGGAAGACAACATAGTTTTTGCACAGAGTATCCAATCATAGTGTCAGTCTGTCAATGTCTGTCTCATTATTTCTACAATCTTTCATAGCACTGGTATCACCACTGGCACCATTAGTATTAAAGACAAAACACAAGATTTGTGTGTTGGATATTTAAGGAAATTGTAAAAAACTCTTCCCCCTTTTTTGTTTGATAAATATGTTTATTTAAGTACTTTGAATGTTCGGAAAAATCTGACATCGTTGTTACCTGTAAGTGACTTGGAATTTGGGGACAGTTGTTTAATTACCTCTCTCTTACATCAGGATCAGCAAATAACAGTCCATTGGGCAGATCTGCCCAACAGTCTAGTTTTGTACAGGCACAAGCTAAGGCTGTATCTTAATATTATTGAGAGGTTGTTAAAAAGCTGGAAAAAAAATGAGATAGAGACTGTGTTGTTCTCAAAGTCTAAAATATTTGCTGCCTGAAATATTTACTCTCAGGCCCTTTACAGAAGAGATTTACCAGTGACTGTCTTACACTGAGTAAAATGGTAATTGGAAAATTAGGAATGTTACAGAGAAGAGGAAGTCAGGAAATGCCTCATAGAGTTATCCTGATAATGGGGAGCATTTCAATACCTGTAAGGGAAGTAAGGTGTAGGCAGAGACGGAAAGCTATGCTGCAGGCTGCAGAGCCATTGGACAGGCCACTGAGCCCAGAAGATGTGATAAATGGGAGGTTTCAGAGAGAAAAGAGGCTGACTGCGGGGGAAAAAGGGGATAGTAGAAGTCAGGGTATACAGGGCTTTGAACGAGTGGAAGAGAAATTCCAATATTGTTTCATAAGCAGTTTTGGTGAGAAGTAATGTCATCCATCCTAGTGTTTATTCCAGCTATGAACAGTGATTAAAAAGGACAATGAGAAGCATTGGTTTAATTAAGTAGGACTTCTTACATCTCATAGAAATGTAAGGGGTGGAACTGGAGCTGTATTTTTGATAATTGACTGAAGGAGATTTTATTCAGTAAATTCAAGAGATTTCAGACAGAACCGAGACGTGATTATTGGATGGGGATGAGAGAGGTGATGTCAACTGCTTCACGCTGTGATTGCTCGAGTTAAAATGTCAGGGTTTAAGTCCCAGCTCTGTGACTGTGGGCACATGAATTTAACCTCCGTGGTATCTCCTGGTCTGTGCCACACGGGCTCCACGAGTAGGCTGAGAGGGTGAGGATCACTTGTTTCGTGTGTGGTGTTCGAGTTGACCTCGTAGCTTTCTTGGCCACCATTCTGCGTCTTCAGTTTCTAGTGCATAGTAGGTGTTTGATAAGTATCTTTTAAATTGAGTTAAATTTTATATTTGAGAAACATTTTCAAGTTAAAATTAAGGTCTTTTTGAACTATTAAGCATAGGAATAGTTGGAGTCTTAAAAAAAGTTAAGTATTTGAGGGTAAAAATATCTAAAAATATGTCTTTAATTCAGAAGGCAAAATACAGTATTATAGAAGAAAGTATTAATTAATATTTAGTTGTAAAATTATATAACTGAGTATTAATGTTGCAACATTTAGTTAATAGTTATTTTTATTTTTCAGGCGTTCATTTGAATTTTTAGATTTGTTATTACAGGAGTGGCAGACTCACTCTTTGGAAAGGTACGCATCGACTCTTCCTCTTCCTCTACTCTGCCCTCCCCTTTGTCATCAGTTCTTTAGAAATTGATGGTATTGGTTTTGCATTATTTCTCATTTTCCTTTAAAAGTTATTTGTACTGCTTTTCCTTTAAAGCTGAGGTGCTCCTCTTCCTCATTGTAGCTGTGATTTTCTTCTTTGTGGGGTGAATGAGGGTCTCTTAGGTGAATGGGCAAAAAATTCCAGGTTAAATTGGGCAGGAAATTCCAGGTTATATAAGAAATTCCAGGTTAAACTGGGCAGGTATTTTAAAATGTATCTCTAGTCATATAAGATGGGTTTCCTAAGGTGCAATTAATCAAGTAATAAATGATTTAGGATAGAAGAAAGGCACTTCTTTTCAGAGGAAAGAGATCAAAAACGTGAGAGAGATTTGTTGGCAGATTTCTCCACACCAGCTGTCAGGTGTCATTGGCCATGTGTATACTGGGCAATGTTTAATGAAGCTCTGCTGTGAAAAAGAGGAAAATATGGGCAGCTAGTCAGTCACTGGCTGTTTGTATGGCTGTGTTTCTCATTTGTTTCACATACGAAGCTTGGGATATACGTGTATTTATGTTGAATACATTGCTGATTTTCCATTCTTATGGAAAGCATTAAACCGATTCACAACCCATTTTAAAAAAAATAGAATATGTTGTTTACTGCAGGCATGATACAATTCCAAGCTTTCTTTACCTTCTTTTGTAGCAGCTGCTATTCAGTTTGGTTAGATTGTAACTGATTTTACTACAGGCACATTTCTTCAAGGGTAGGTTACTGAGGAACCACACCAAAGATTTTCTTTAATTCATGAAAGATTTAAAATTTTAGTACTATTTATCTGGACTCCATGTAAAAATAATTATGTTCAGGTTTATAATGTTTGACTTGTCAGAAGGAAACCATACATGAGCACAACGTGTAGGGCGGATTATTAGGAAATGTTGCAATCTTAGATTCATTGTTATATGCTGCTGCTGCTGCTGCTGCTGCTGCTAAGTCGCTTCAGTCGTGTCCGACTCTGTGCGACCCCATAGACGGCAGCCCACCAGGCTCCCCCGTCCCTGGGATTCTCCAGGCAGAACACTGGAGTGGGTTGTCATTTCCTTCTCCAATAGTATATGCTAGTTACCTTTTTTCTCTCCCTTGCCCATTTGTGATTGATGTGTGATATAGTATATAGGCAGTATCGTTTGTGGTGAAATAGATAGTTTTATACACGAACCTAAAGGTACTTTATTTTATAGACATGCAGCTGTCCTGGTTGAAACTATTAAGAAGGGAATTCATGATGCTGATGCTGAGGCCAGAGTGGAAGCAAGAAAGTAAGTCTGTAAGGCATTTTTGTGGTGGTTTAAACATACTTTGGTCTTTTCTTCGACAGAAATTATACTGGGAGAATGAAAATATTGAAAGTGTCCCAAGTATTGTATTTGATCAGCTCTTTAGTCAAGTGGAGATTGATTTTTCTCCGTTAAACCTGTACTGGTTGTCTTAACAGTTCACTTAGCCTTGTTGTTTATATATCCATCAGTATTCGTATTACATCATAACGTATTCACTTTTGTTGTGAATAAAAATACCTAATTTACTGAACATTTGTTATGTACCTGACACTTTGTAGGGCAGTAGGTGTATGTTCTTTTCTAATCCTTAAAATGATCCAGTGAGGGTGTTATCTCCTCTGGCAAGTGAAGTATGGAGTTCTGGAAGTTTGCACAAGGCCACCCAAATTGTAAGGATTATAGTCAGGTTTTGAACTGAGATCCCCTTTTCTCAAAAGCCTGTTGTCTTTCTCTAAAAACTTGTTTAATTTAGAAAGTATTCACTTGGCACATTGTGGCTATATTAAAACCTTTGGAGTTAAAAACTTGTGCTTTTCTTGAATGTACACATTTTACGGTTAATGTGTAATCATGCAAAGTTATTTCTTTAAGGTGTTTTTGTTTTTTTAGGAAAAACCCTTAAATTTTGTTGTTTGTTTGTTTTACAGGACATACATGGGTCTTAGAAACCACTTCCCTGGTGAGGCTGAAACACTGTATAATTCCCTCGAGCCGTCTTATCAGAAGAGTCTTCAGACTCACTTAAAGAGTTCTGGCAGCGTAGCATCTCTTCCGCAATCAGACAGGTCCTCATCTAGCTCCCAAGAAAGCCTCAAGTAAGGTCATATAAAGGATCGTTACTGATTACCTCCTCTTTTCAGCTCCACAGAGTTCCCTAAGTTGGATGGTTGCTTTCTTCTTAAAGCCTTGAAAGACTGACGACTGAATGTGCTTATTTTCTTTGGTCTATGGCCTCAGGGGTTGGATTACTTGCTTGTATAGCTTCTTCTCATTGGATTGAGTTTAGGGATTCGCTTCTTGGCCTTTTGGCTAAGATCAAGTGGTGGTTCAGATGGAAAGCGTCTGTCTACAATGTGGGAGACCTGGGTTCGATCCCTGGGTCGGGAAGTTCCCTGGAGAAGGAAACGGCAACCCACTCCAGTACTCTTGCCTGGAAAATGAACAGAGGAGCCTGGTGTCCATGGGGTCGCAAAGAGTTGGACACAACTGAGCGACTTCACTTTAGGGATTCAAAGTTTGTGCAAACATTTTCAGACATGTTTTGTTAGAATATGTTTATTTCTTTGAGAAAGATTGGAAACCACTAATTTGTATACTTTTTTTTAATACACCCAAAATAGTCCATATAGTAAGTAGCCCATTTCTAGGGCACTGTTATGGAGGGATTATAATGGAGATTCAGAAATCATCTTTAAAACTTTTACACAGCACTGTGTGACTGGTAAAAACGCCATTGCTTTCTTTCCTTGCCTCTGGCATAGTCTGAGATTTTAGCAACTCCCTCCAGGGGACAAAGTTATCTAGTGTCTGACTCACTTCTCTGTAACTCCACTCTCATCATTATGCTGGCCACCTCAAACCCTTGCTGCCTTGGCAGTTATACCCTGTTTTCTGTTTCTCTAGCCCTATAAGATGGCTAAGATCCCTAGCAGTGGCCAGAAATATCTGCAGATTTCTCTAGGAAAGAGCAGCTCACAGAATATCGGTCTGCTTCACTGTAGTTGCTGTGCCTTTAGGGTTTTCACCCCAACAAAGACTGCTAGTTGCATTGGCAACTTCCTGGTCCAGGACAGGTACCAGGGTGGGCAGGAGAGGTATTTGGGGCACAGTTGCAGGAAGACTCACAGGGTCTTATGAGTATTGTGCTAAATAAGAGTTCAGTGGCTTACAAGTTTTCAGAGTAAAAGAAGATAAGATTTGATTTTAAAAAATAATTATTGTAGGAATAATTGTACCTCAACTTCTATTTAAATTTATGATAAATCCTTCACCTCAAATGAGCTTTGTTCCTTTTTTTTCCCCTTTATTTTTCTTGTTATACTCAAACTTTGTATATGAGTCAGCTGATCATTGTTAAAATACAGAATCTGATTTAATAAATCTGGGATGGGACCTGAGATTCTGCATGTTTTACATATTCCTAGGTGATGTCATTGTTTTTTGTCTATGGACCATTCTTTGAGTAGCAAAGATCTAAATAAGATATTTTATCTTACTCCAGTTCAGTTCAGTTCAGTCGCTCAGTCGTGTCCAATTCTTTGCGACCCCATGAATCGCAGCACGCCAGGCCTCCCTGTCAATCACCATCTCCTGGAGTTCACTCAGACTCACATCCATCGAGTCAGTGATACCATCCAGCCATCTCATCCTCTGTCATCCCCTTCTCCTGCCCCCAATCCCTCCCAGCAGCAGAGTCTTTTCCAGTGAGTCAACTTTTTGCATGACGTGGCCAAAGTACTGGAGTTTCAGCCTCAGCATCATTCCTTCCAAAGAAATCCCAGGGCTGATCTCCTTCAGAATGGACTGGTTGGATCTCCTTGCATTCCAAGGGACTCTCAAGAGTCTTCTCCAACACCACAGTTCAAAAGCATCAATTCTTTGGTGCTCAGCTTTCTTCATGGTCCAACTCTCACATCCATACATGACCACTGGAAAAACCATAGTATGATCACGATGGTATGATCACTCACCTGGAGCCAGACATCCTGGAATGGGAAGTCAAGTGGGCCTTAGAAAGCATCACTACGAACAAAGCTAGTGGAGGTGATGGAATTCCAGTGGAGCTATTTCAAATCCTGAAAGATGATGCTGTGAAAGTGCTGCACTCAATATGCCAGCAAATTTGGAAAACTCAGCAGTGGCCACAGGACTGGAAAAGGTCAGTTTTCATTCCAAACCCAAAGAAAAGCAGTGCCAAAGAATGCTCAAACTACTGCACAATTGCACTTATCTCACATGCTAGTAAAGTAATGCTCAAAATTCTCCAAGCCAGGCTTTAGCAATACATGAACCGTGAACTTCCAGATATTCAAGCTGGTTTTAGAAAAGGCAGAGGAACCAGAGATCAAATTGCCAACATCCGCTGGATCATGGAAAAAGCAAGAGAGTTCCAGAAAAACATCTCTTTCTGCTTTATTGACTATGCCAAAGCCTTTGACTGTGTAGATCACAATAAACTGTGGAAAATTCTGAAAGAGATGGGAATACCAGACCACCTGACCTGCCTCTTGAGAAACCTGTACGCAGGTCAGGAAGCAACAGTTAGAACTGGACATGGAACAACAGACTGCTTCCAAATAGGAAAAGGAGTACATCAAGGCTGCATATTGTCACCCTGCTTATTTAACTTCTATGCAGAGTACATCATGAGAAACGCTGGGCTAGAAGAAGTATAAGCTGGAATCAATATTGCCGGGAGAAATATCAATAACCTCAGATATGCAGATGACACCACCCTTATGGCAGAAAGTGAAGAGGACCTAAAAAGCCTCCTGATGAAAGTGAAAGAGGAGAGTGAAAAAGTTGGCTTAAAGCACAACATTCAGGAAACGAAGATCATGGCATCTGGTCCCATCACTTCATGGGAAATAGATGGGGAAACAGTCGAAACAGTGTCAGACTTTATTTTTGGGGGCTCCATAATGATTGCAGATGGTGATTACAGCCATGAAATTAAAAGACGCTTACTCCTTGGAAGAAAAGTTATGACCAACCTAGATAGCATATTGAAAAGCAGAGACATTACTTTGCCAACAAAGGTCCGTTTAGTCAAGGCTACGGTTTTTCCAGTGATCTTACTCTAGTAGAACATCTTTAAACATAAACAACTTTGAAATCTGTGGACTTGAATCAGTCTGCCTCAACATAACAGTTTTAGGAGACAATTATAAAAATAATATAATATTGGATTTGATAACCAAATGCCAAATTTACCGTTTAATAATAGTAACTTAGGGCTTCCCTGGTGACTCAGACAGTAAAAAATTGGCCTGCAACGTGTAGACCCGGGTTCGATCCCTGGGCCAGGAAAATCCCTTGGAGAAGGGAATGACAACCCACTCCAGTATTCTTGCCTGGAGAATTCCATGGACAGAGGAGCCTTGTGGGCTGTAGTCCATGGGGTCACAGGGTCGGACACAGCTGAGCGACTTACACACAATAATAACTTAAGAATATTTTCAGTAGTCTGACATTAACCTCTGTTCCCCTCACCTTTAAAATTTGTAGATAGGGAATTCCCTGGCAGTCCAGTGGTTAGGAATCTGTGCTCTCACTGTCACGGACCCCGGTTCAGTCCCAGGTCTGGGAACTAAAAATCCCACAACCTGACTTCTCTGATGGTCCAGTGGTTTAAGAGTCCCCCGCCAATGCAGAGAATACAGATTCAGTCCCTCTTCTGGCAAGACTGTACATGCCACAGGGCAACTAAGCCCATGGGCCACAGCTGCTGAGCCTGTGCTCTACAGCGCAAGAACCGCAGCTACTGAAGCCACTTGCTCTAGAGCCTGAGCTCCGCGAGAGAAGCCTCCACAGTGAGAACGCCTTGAACCAGAACTAGAGGAAGCCGGCACAGCAACGACGATCAAGCGCAGCCAAAGATAAATAATAAAAGTTTTTAAAATCCCACAAGCCACATAGCACGACAAGCAAGTGAACAAACGAATAATATAATAAAGTAAAATAAAATTCATAGATATACTTTCCAGACTCTCTTACATACTTAGATATGTTTATTTGGGGGCTGCAGAGTACCATTGTAGTTAAAGGTAAGTAATCAGGAAAGATATTAAAAGAGGCAGTGGATTCTTTTGAAATGATTCTAGCTGTTTTGCTTTCTAATCATGTTAATACACGTTACCCTCAGCAGCAGTTTGTAGCTTTGTTTCTCTTGCCCCTCAAAGTAACACCTAACAGCACTACTGTAGATGGCATTATATCTACAGAGTAATTGCTTGACTTTCCAGTGGCCACTACTGTTATGACTTAGGTGATGGAGGCTTTGGTTTCACTGAACTCCCTGTGTACTGGTAATAATACTCCCTCTCTCTCCTTCTAAGTAAAGTACCTCAGAATAAAAGTGTTGCAGAGTGCCATTATTGAGTTCCCCATTATAATATGTGTGCCGAGGACAAGAGTGAATAGCAACCAAGTACTTGTCAACTCTTCAGAAATCTCAGTGGTGTTTCATTAAGTGTTGTTAGAGGAGTGATAAATTATTAAAAGTATTTCTTTTTACCTTGCAGTCGCCCTTTTTCTGCAAAATGGTCTACAGCAAACCCATCTGCTGTGGCTGGAAGAGGTAAATTGCCTTTTTAAGAGTCATAGCATATTTTACTTAATAAAGTAAAAGTGACTTTATAAATAAAAGTTACTATGTAAAAAGCTTTTCTCACTCAGAGTGTCATCAAAAATTTAAAAGTTTAAAACATAACGTTTTCCTTAAAAGTTTTTGAAGCACATTAGAACTGTTTAAAAGCTAAATGGTTAAAAACAATAGCTTTTAAACTGTTTTAATGTGACCAACAAGGAGAAAATCATTTTACATTGTAAATACCACACATATACACTTCACAACCTGTGTTTGTATACCATATACATATACTGCATACAATGTATTATATGTAATTATATACGTACAACGTACACGTAACATGTATATTGTATGTCGATATATGTGTATAGTATAATCTGAAGTTCTAGGAAGTCTACTTACCTTTACTTGTGACACACTCTGTTTTTCTATTTTGTTTCATTTCTTGAAAGTGCCATCCTGACCCACTCAGTTAATTTCAAAGCTTTATTAATGGGTCATAACTCAGAGTTTATAAAACTTATTAAAACTGAAAAACTAAATACCAGAAATTTATTTTTATTTTATTTTTTATGTTTTATATTTATTCAGGTCCATTTTTGAACTGAGGTGACTTCTTTCAGCATCTCAGCCATTAAACACCAGAAATTTAATGACTTAATTTGCATTGCCTGAGAGTGGCAGAACCTGAATTATTTTCTGAATTATCTTATCCCCGGACTGGTTCTACTTGCATTATTTTTATGGCCAAACAGTAGCCTTGCTGTCATCTATTTATCTTGTGTAGCACTTTAGTTTCATGAATCAGTTGTAAATATCATCTTTTCATTTACAAAAGAATCCTTTGAAGTTTTACAAAGTATAGTTATTTTTTGCCATTTTTTTGGAATGGGGAAATGAGGCAGAGAAATATTGAGAAAAAAATGTCCAAGAAGATTTACTTGCAGCAACATTTAAACTGAGGCATCCTGATTTTAAAGTACTTTTGTAGAATCTAGACATAAAGTACTTTTCTAGTATCCATTTGGCCACTGTTTCCTTTTTGGATCATCATTCAGTATCTTGTGCTGATTTCAAGTTTGTATAATTTTTGTGCCACTTGCAGTGATGAAAATAATACGGGTTGCCTTTCCTTTGTTTTTCATAGTATCAGCAGGCAGCAGCAAAGCCGGTTCTCTTCCTGGAAGCCTGCAGCGTTCGCGCAGCGACATCGATGTGAACGCTGCTGCTGGCGCCAAGGCACACCATGCTGCCGGACAGGCTGTGCGAAGTGGGCGGCTAGGCGCAGGGGCCCTGAACCCAGGCTCCTATGCATCCCTAGGTAAGACAGCTCACTACAGGAGATTGTACTGCATCTTCTCCCTGGTCTCAGGACACTAGGGAACCATCATCAATTTCAGTAACTGACCATGGTGATATCTTTATCATCTCTATTTAAGTCTTTCTAATTATGAATAGTCCGTACATTTTATATGATTCTGTCCTTGGAGTGTAGTTCTGAGATATCTAAAATGCCTTATTTCTCCTCTTCCTAATCATCTTGATCAAAGGAACAGCTGATTCCTTGATTTGCCTGTAGAATTTTCACAGTTCTGCGCTACTGCCACATCCAGCTGCTGGTTACTGAGGAAGTTTGGTCTTGTACCCAGGTTCTCCATTCCCCTTCTCCTGTCTCTGTTCCCTTCCCAAGAAGGTAAAGGCTTTTGGGAATCTGGGAAAACTGCAAAGCTTAATCATAATCAGAACTTAAACATACATCTCCAAAGCCATTCAGAGTTTGTTTTTTATGTCCATCAACCTTAAAAGTTTCCAGTTGCTTAGCCGTATTATTTGTCTTGCTTTTGTGCTTCATTTTTCCTTCTCTCGAGGAGCAGTGATAGAACACTAGGCAGGCAAACCAGTGGCGGTCCATAAGAAGTGCAGAGACTCTGGGTGTGTGTGTAGTGCATGGTAAAGGTGGCAGAGCTGCATCCCGTGGGGAAAGCATGCATTACTCATTAAATGGTGCTCAGACACATGGCTTACAATCTGGTACAAAATCAAGTTAGAATCACGTTTCACACTGTATAACAGTTTATTCCAGGTGACTAAAAGTTGAACAAAAACATAAAGCAACTTGATGAAAACATAATAGTCGAGTTTTCATCTACTCTCAGGTTGGAGAAGACATTTCTAAGTATAAAAGCCAAAAAACCATGAGGGAAAAGTCCCTCAGATTGAAATCTAAGTGTAAAAATGTAACAAGTGGCTGAAAACAGAAAGGGAAAAAGGTTTTGCCAGGTCCCACAAAAAAAGCTAAAATGTCTCCAAGTTTTATATATCTCGGGAAAACAGGTGAGCTTATTTTTATAGAAAAAAAATTTCATATATGTCAAGAAAAGCATATTTCAGAATTGCCACCAAAACATCAGAACAGATATTGAACATCAGTTGTAATCAAACAGATGCAAATTGACCTATAAATAAAACAAGAAAGTTAAAGTTAGTGACTGCTGGTCATAAAGAATGCAGTTGAAAGTACAGATGTGAAATAATCATGGAGCACTTTTATCTGAGTGGCATTTTCATGATACCCATGAAACTTTTTTAAATGTTCAGTGTTTTGAGCCTGTAGTCCAATGTTTTTAGATAACTATGCCAAGAAATAAAAAGAACGTTTATTATGTTTTTAATAATGTATTAGATTCAAGTTTGATATGTTACAAGGGGAAATGTTTAAGTTATGGTATACCCTTATATATGCCATGCAGCCACTGACAAGTCATATTTTTAATAAAGATCAACTGATATAGCCTACCAAAAAATGTATGATAATTTCATCATTTTGTATAAAATTATACATATGAAGGACTGGGCAAATACGGTTTTTTGTAAGATTCATCTATATCATTGCATGTAGCTAAAGTTCCTTTATATTTCTATATATAATGTTCTATTGTATGAATATATCACAATTTAGTTTTATATTGGTGACCATCTTGGTTGTTTCCTTTTTTTGTTATGAATAATACTTACGAACATTTTTATTTATAGGACTGGACAAAAATGTTGACAAAAATGTCAACAGTGGGTTGATCACTGCTTTTAGTTTTCATAAAGCTTTTCTGTATTTGAAACATTACCTTGCTAGAAACGCATTATTATTTCAGTATATGAAAACCAATCAATATAATATACCTCGTAGTAGAACAAAGGACAAAAATTACATGATCACTAGATCCAGAAAAGGCATTTGACAAATTCTGTCACTCTTTCATGATAAAAATACTCAACAAACTGGGATAGAAGGAAACTTTCTGAGCCTGATAAAGATATCTGTGAAAAATCCACAGCTATCATATATGACATGATAAAAGACTGGATGCTTCCCTGAAAATCATCAACAAGATAAGGATGTCCACTCTTGACCTTCCTAAGAGCATTGGAAATTCTAGCCAAGTCAGTTAGGCTAGAAAAAAATAAAAAATATCGAAATTGGAAAAGAAGTAAAACTTGATCTCACGTATAGAAAACATGATCTTATATATAGAAAATCCTAAGAAATTCACAAAAAACTATTTGAGCTTTTTAATGAGTTTAGCAAAAATTATAGAAGGTAAGATTAATATGCAAAAATCAGTTGGATTTCTAAATGCTAGCAGTGAACAATCTGAAAATAAAGTAAGAAAGCATTTCCAATGACAATAACCTCAAAAAGAAAAAATACTTAGGAATCTACATAACAGAAGAAGTGTAGGACTTCTCCAGGAATAACCACTCCTGTTTCTCCTTTATTCTCACAGTCACACTGCTGACACCAATGTGTGGGATTTCACACCAGCAATTCTCAGACAACAGCTGGGTATCCTTCAGTGCAATTCAGTTGGAACATAATATATATTAACACAGACCTCACAGGTTAAAGGCTCCCGCCCCGGCTCACACACACTTCAGACATCAACTGCAAGTCCAGGTTGTTACCTGTGCTTCTGACCAACTGGCTGTAAGTCAGAGGTGCCCTTGCCCGCCTCCTTTACCAAGGGAATTAAAGTATATGAATGAGCAGTCGGATGAAGAGATATAGGGGAGATCTCTGGAAAAGTCTGAAGCCAGAGCTGCTTTCCCTGTGGAGCTGCAGCGTGCCGCTCTCGCAGCATATGGGTGTGTTAGACCAACCAGAGCCTCTGAATCTCGTGCTTTTGGCACTTCTGTGGAGGCTTCATCACAGTCATAGTTGATCATTTACTTGGTCTCCAACTCCACGCCCTTCCAGAGGATGGAGGATGGGGCTGAACATTCCAAGCTTCAAACCATGGTTTCATCTTTCTGGGACCCTCCCGCATCCTGAAGCTATCCAGGAGCCCACCAGGAAATGCCTCATTAGAACAGAAGACACTCCTGTCACCCAGGAAATTCCAAGGAATTTAGGAGCTCTGTCAGGTACCACCAGGTCACCAGCAAATACTAGAACAAAAGGTACTCCATCCTACCATGTAAGAAATTACAAGGGATTTAGGAGCTCTGCCAAGAATTAGGGCCATATATATGTTTTCTTTCACATTTGTACACTGAAAACTACAACATACTGTTAAGAGGATTTAAAGATCTAAATAAATGGAAAGACATTCATTGTTAAGATAAGAAATTGACTTATGGATTCAATGTAATCCCTCTCAAAAGTCCAACTACCTTTCTACAGAAATTGACAAACTGCTGCTAAAATTCCTATGAAAATGCAAAGAATCCAGAATAGATGAAATGATCTTGGGAAAAAAAGGACAAACTTAGTATAGTCACACTTTCCGATTTCAGAACTTACTTCAAAGCGACAGTAATCCAGTCTATGTGGTACTGGCATAAAGATAGACATATACACCAATGCAAAGAATTGAGAGTCCAGAAATAAACCCGTGTATCTATGATCAGTTGATTTTCAACAAGGGTGCCAAGACCATGCCGTAGAGAAGAATTCTTTTCAACAAATGGTGCTGGAACAACTGGATAGCCACATGCCAAGAAATGAATTTGGACCCCTACCTCATACTATATCCAAAATATTAACTCAAAATAGTTTAAAGACCCAAATGTAAGAGCTACAGCTATAAAGCTCTTAGAAGGAAACATATGTATAAATCTTCATTACCTTGAATGATGTGATGTTTTCTTAGATACTTTACCAAACACACACAACCGAAGAGAAGCTGGATAAAGCTTGGACTTCATCAAAATTAAAAATTTTGTTTCAAAGGGCACCATCAAGAAAGTGAAGAAACAATACACAAAACAGAGAAAATGTGCAAATCATGTATTTGATTAAGGACTCAGATCTCAAATATATAAAGAATTTTTATAACTCAGTAACAAAAACACAATTCTGTTTAAAAAATAGGCAAAGGATCTGAATACGCATTTCTCTAAAAACAGTATACAAATTACCAATGAAAGCACATAAAAAGATGCTCACCATCTTTAGACATTAGGGAAATGAAATTCAAAAGTACCTCTTCACGCTCACTAGGATGGCTGGTGAAGATCTGGAGAAATTGAAACATCACATACTGCTTGGCAGTTTCTCAAAAAGTGAAACAGAGAGTTCCACTCCAAGCTGTTTACCGAAGACATATGAAACATATGTTCTCATTAAAATATATACATGAATAAATGTTCAAGCAACATTATTCATAACAGCCGTAAAGTGGAAACAACTGATGTTCATCAGCTGGTAAATGGTTAAGCAGATCTGTACATACAATGAGACGGAATATCACTCAGCCATAAAAAGGATCATACTACATAAAAATGGAATACTAGAGCATCCTCTAAGATGATGGAACTTGAAAGCATTATCAAGTTAGGTACAAACTGGCACATATTTATGATTCTATTTGCATGAAATGCCTAGAATAGGTGAATCCACAGAAACATAAATTAGTTGTTGCTAAGTGATGGGAGTTGGGAAAAACAGGGTGACGTCAGTGGGTGTAAGATTTCTTTTTGAAGTGATGAAGGTGTTCTGGAATTGGATATTTATGAGGGTTGTGCAGTCTTATGAATATATTAAAAGCACTGAATTGTGTACTATGAAAGTGAATTTTATGGTACATGAATTATACATTAATTTTTTAAGTGGGGATAAATGGGAAACATAAAATTTACTCATTGTGAGTCTTAACAATAAAAACATATTTAACAGCTTTTATTTTTTAGTACTAGGAAAAAATATTGAATTTGAAATGTTTTCATATGAATTTGAAAGCCATTTGCTGCAGTGTTTTTTTCATAAGAAAGTTGTAACAGTGCCATGAGATTCCTTAATTTGTTTCTTTGGTTCCTTAAGGTTTGAAGGGCATGTTTGCTTTCTTACAGAAGGGAAGGGTGCCCTCTGTCCTCTTTTTTTCCTGACCCAGGCTCACACTCAGGGACAATGAGATACTTGCCTGTGTCTCTTTCCAGGGCTTAGAGAATATATTCTCTCATTCTTTCTATTTCTGTGTCTTTTTCTCTTTTCCTTACTGTCTTCCTTCCTTCCCTCCCTCCCTCCTTTCCTCTCTTCTTCCTTCCTAGATGCCCTCCTCCCCTCTTTCTGACCTTTCTTATACAGGTGTGACTTGTGCTTTCTTTGTTTTCTGCACTTTGATTCTGTTTATAATGGCTGAACATTTATGCATCCAGAGATAATATGCTGCTGTACTGAAACAGTCTCTCAGTCTATCAGTAGGTTGCTAAAGGATGAGCAGCTAAAAGCTTGTTGAGTTTTATGCATTTTGAGTTTGACATCTCCGAGACATCAACCTGGAATTGTTTTGGAGGCACAGTAGTAAATGAGAAAGAATTACATACAATGGCAGAAAACTCAGGAGAGAGATCTGTGCTTGAGATTAGATTCAGAAGTGATTAGAGATTGTTCTTATTGTAATCTTTCAATATTAAACTCAATACATTATTACTTAAAGCAGTTGCCACTGGGTTTTTCCGCCACTAAAGTACTGAATCCTTTAACAGTGGGATACGATGAGTGTTTTGCGGTTTACCCTTTAAATCTTTATCCTGAGAAGTTTGGTAGAATGGGAGACAGGAATTTCTATTAAGGAAACCTTGATATATCTATGCCAAATTTATGAATATTTGTTCTCAATGGCTAGGTTTGTGAGATTGCCTAAATGAAAAAGAAAGTAAATGGTTTCAGTGGTATCATGTGACAGAAGTCAGACTTCTTTGATTGAGGAGGAAGTTGGAAGGAGAATCTGCATAAATTATTCCTATGCTTAATGGTTGAGAAGAGAAAAAACATTGTAGCAGTTATCCATAGTTAAAGGTTAATGAACTTTTTGTTTTTTTCAAAATTAAGGGAGTTACATATATGTGTATACTAAGTTGGTAGGATCAGTAGAGAAGAAAAAGTTAAAATGCATGAATGAGAGGAAATCACTTACGGCCAGAATTCTTATGAGAGGCATAAGGAATAGGATGTATAGTGCTAGGGAGTTAGCCCTGGATGTTGAAAGGTCATCAGCGTCACTGAGGTAGGGGGAAGAAAAGGAAGAAGCAGGTAGTTCACATGTCTTTGGGGCAGCTGGGCGTTGAGAACCACGTCATCAGGAGTTTGTTGTGTCTGTGTGTTCACGTTTGAGGAAATAGAGTCAAGACACTGCTAATAAAAAGCAGGATGTCTGAGACATGACTTGAAGTGTGCTACAGCTTGCTGAGGGGTCACAAGAGGTGGGGTACTCTTCTGGCCTTCCTGCAACCTCCCACACGTTTAAGAGACTTGCTGGAAGAACTCACATGAGTTGGCTGTACTCATGGCTGAGGTTTTTTAGAGCAAAAGGACACACGGCAGGATCAGCAAGGGAAAACAACCCATTGGGTGTTCTGGAGTTGTCGAGGCACAGGCTTTCAGAGTTATCCCTCCCAGAGGCGAAATGATGGGGTGTATGAAACATGCTCCTTCCTCGGGCAGTGACTGTAGAACATGTGCGTAGTGTTTCTGCCCAGAGACTCACTTAAGACTCAGCCCAGGGTGAGGGTAAAGGGGGGGTGGTTAGGTAGGCACTGCCATATACCCAGCCACAATTACCAGCATCTGTTCTCCCAAAGAGAGAGCAGGTATTCCTCATAAATCATATTATCTGCAAAAACAGTTCAGGCAAGTTCCTTTAACAGGAGTTCAATACCTTGTCCCCAACGCTGAAACAGTCAGGATCCAGAACTAACTTACCAGCGGCCAGCTAAGGGCCAGCCCTGTAATTAGGCTCTTCTTAAGAGTATCAGGCTTGGTATGTTAATAATTTTCTGCACAGTCACTCAAGGCCAAGCCTGATGATGACCTTAGTTTCTAGCAGTGCCTTTATGCATGACTTTGTGGTTTTGTAATTGTCTCTGTTGGGGCACCTCAGTGTAGTGGGATAGAAAATTAGAGTCGTTTGATTTATCCATACTTCAGGGCTTACAGGACCGAAAGTACTAGGAAAGGATGGGGTGAGGAAGCAGCAAGGCAGTAGAAGGAAGATAATGACAAAAGAGCTAAATTTAGAGTGGAATTTGGGGGTGTGCTCTAGCCTATAGAGGAAGAAAGAAAGCAAGGCGAAGTGACTTAGATTATGAGAAGCTCAGCAGACCCAAGCAGGAGGTTTGTGTGATGGTGGAGGCGCCTAAGGTTGGAACATGGGCTTTTCTAACTTCTCTAGGCAAATAAAAATTAGACTTATTATCAATTCAGTTCTTTTTTTTTTTCTGGTATCTTTGTCTCACAAAGGAAATTCATCTTATTTAATCTAGTATGTTTTAATTGAAAAAAAGCTTCATGTCTGCTATGAATTCTGTCTTCTTAAAAATAATGTTTTCCAGGGGTTATAAAATCTTTTTCTAATATACCAAGTTTTCCTCTGTTCTTTGCTTGCTCTTTCATCAAAGAGGATACTTCTGACAAGATGGATGGTAAGAACTTCCTTTTCTAATTCTACTAAAAAATTTTATGGTTCTTGGATTCTGTGTAATATCTTTGTTTTCTTAATTTCTGAAAATAGACTGCTTATTTAGCAGCAGTCTTAATGTGGAAATGGTTCCATAATTCTCTGATTGAATTTGGGGCTAGACATATCCACTTTGGGTTTCTCAGTTTATTCAAATACTAGATTACTGTTTAAGTTAAATCAATTTTCTTAACTTTTATTTTAACCTGAGCCCTTAGAATAGTCTCGATTTCTCAAGTCTTTCTCAGAAATACCAGATTCAGGAGAAAGGAACCTCATAAGTCACATAATTTGATTCTTTAGTTTACTAACTCTGCTATAGAGAGAGACAGATGACATATTTTACGGATTCATATGTCTCCTCTGGTGGCTCAGTGGTAAAGAATCTGTCGCCAATGCAAGAGACTCATGAGACTCAGGTTCGATCCCTGGGTCAGGAAGATCCACTGGAGAAGGAAATGACAACCCATTCCAGTATTCTTGCCTGGGAAATTCCATGGGTCAGAAAAAAGTCAGGTAGAACTTAGCAATTGAACAACAATAACAGTGGTCATTTATGAAAATGAAATGCTAGGTACAGATGCTGTCTTTTTAAGAGTGTGTTTCAGATGAACATTTAATCAAAATTGAACTTATTTCGAGCTGTACCTTTTAAATTTCATTGTTTAGTTTACCTTTAGTTGCTTGATCCAGTATGATAATTTTTGTCTGTATGATATTTTTGTCTAGTACTAGACTCTATTATCCACACTTTTCCTTCACGTCATCAGATGCTACAGTGTTATCTAGGAACTTGAGCTTTTTTGTAAGAACTTGTAAGAAGATCATGAATCTGTAAGTCACAGTGTGAGATCTAGGAAAAATGGAAAACTGTGTGTTTTTCTATCAGTTATTACATACACTCTGAAACTGGTTTATCTTCTACTCTGATGATTTATTTAATCTTGGTTTGGGTACATGAGTGTTATTATAATTAGTCTCTGTGCATCTCTTTATGTTTACTGTATTTCATAAATTTAAGGAATTATTAAATGAATGAAAACTCACCAAGAGATAGTTTCTATATTTCAGACCATGTGGTATCACTTCTGTCAGTGAGAGTCTGGATCCTTAAAAAAACAAATTATTCTCACATTCCAAATTAAAATTTTTCTTGTTTGGGTTAGAAACATCAGCCTATTTGAGAAATCACCTGTGTTATATAATGTGATACTCTAACTGATGTTTAGCCCTGTGTTTTTTTCTTTTTAATCTATATACACACAGAGAGAGAAATATCTGCTATTACTCTATAATAGTAATGAGTTCTGATATTCATCCTTGATTTTTTTTTTTGACCATGCTGTGCAACTTGTGGCATCTCAGTTCCCCAACCAGGGATTGAACCCCAGACCTTAGCAGTAAAAATGTGGAGTCCTAACCAGTGGACTGCCAGGAAATTATCTTTACTTGACAATTTTTTTGCTAGCTTTTACAACATCTTCAGTTCAGTTTAGTCGCTCAGTCGTGTCTGACTCTTTGCGACCCCATGAATCAGGGAATACAAAAAAGCTTGAATAAATAGCTGATAGATTCATAGGTAACGCTTTGATGAAAACAGCACAGCCTGGGTTATGGATGTGATCCCATGTTGGTCAGTTAGTTTTCTAGTTCTTTCTTGGGCTCGCTTTTGAAATGCTCAGAAAGTATTCTTACAGTGGAAAGATATATTAAAACATTTGTTTCGAAGGGAGCAGTGACAGAGTTGTATCATTCTTGAGTAATTAGTTTTGTTACTTTTCTTCATTTAAAATTTTCAATATGAAACACAGTAGACAAACTGGTTTATTTCAGAATTTTGCTATTTTCAGGTGTCTAGTTTTAACTGTTTTGTGCTGTGAGTCTTTAGGTTACCTCGAATTTTGTTTTATCTCAAGACCTTTTAAAAGCTAATTTAAGGCTATCAAACTAGAAGATATTTTTTTCTTTTGCCCTTTTGTCTTCATCTTGGGTGGGAGGCACAAGGAAAGTCTTAATGTCAACACTGGCAGACTTTGTTGAAATGTTATTGTTTTATTTCTCTTATTTAGGAACAGCATCTGAAGATGGTAAGAATTAAACATTTTCTTAGTAACACAAATACCTCTACATTAATATTTTCATGAGTAGGAATTAAATATTAAAAACTAAAATAGGCTACTTTCTTTGCAGATCTATAATTTGCCAGCTATGCTAGCTTCTACATTTTATGTTTGGTTGTGTTGTTCATGTAGATTTTTTTTTTTTTTAATCCTTCATCTTGGAGTTTTGCTGTGTATCTTGCGTTATCTCATGCTGGAAAAAACATAGTTGCTTCACATGTTTAATAATACCTAGTACAAAGTTACATAGTTTCATTTTTTTCTGTAATGACATTAATGCCTTTCTTTTGTGTTTTTGTTTTTTAATTTTTGCCAGTTCATTTACACTTTGTGAGTGCACGCACCGTTGCTTTATCATTGGAGTTTAAATATCATCCCATTTAAATGCATTTATTTGTCAGCTTTTAAATGTATCTTTGATTTTGAATCAGTGCCTGGGGAATTGCATATGGTTTGAATTTGGAAGTACAAAAACCTTGCTAGATATAATACTTTATTTTACTGAACCAATTTACCTTTTTAAAAATATTTATTACTTTTCAATTTGGAGAAAGGAAAAACTTCAGTGTTTTTATTTATCCTACTTAAAGGCTATCTTATTAATTAAGCCTCTGATATGAAACACAATTTTTTCCCACATTGTACGAGTGGCATTTTCTTGTAATACAACCAAGTAGATTTGACATTTTGATGGTCTCGTGTTTACTCTGACATATTTGAAATATTTTCATATTTTAAGTTTTAGAATACTTTATAAAAATGGTTTCTGGCACTGTGTCACTATAATTTAGATGGTAATATCAAAATAATTTATCCTAACTTCTTTATTATAATGGATAAATTTTGCACTTCAAAAATAATAATTTTCTTTCTATTTTACTTCTTAGTCAGGAGAACATCATGTCCTATTCTAAGCAGACTCTGTAAAAGGGTGAAAGTCCTGAATCATGAGCTTTTGGGGGGCCTTGAAGAAGCTGATAGAATGAGAGGATCTACCACCCGCACTTCTCATTAGGCTTCATTTTATTCCTTGTTCTTAGTTATTCTCTTCTCTTCCCTCACTCATTTCATCATTTTGAAATTTTCCTTACCTTTAGGTATGTTTTCTTAATTAATATTGCCATATCAAGCTAGATCATAGATCGTGATTGCCCTCCAAGTTGTGCCTTTTAAGTGAAAAGGATTCCGAGCTCTTCTCCATGATCACGTTGGTATGGGTTCCAATGTGATAGTGATTGAGGCTGTTGCTCGAGAACAACAGAGTACCTACTAGTAATGTATTTTTGTTTTTCTAATGACAGTTTACTTAAGCACTTCGATAAATAAGCATTCTCTCCTTTGGTTCAAGAGCTCTAGAAGCATTTCTGCGCCTTGGTTTCATGGAGGGGGTGAAGCAGTAATAGAGAAGGAAGGAATACTGATTGGAGGCAGAGAAGGAAACGTGTAGAGCAAAGTGCCAGCTCCTCTGTGACTGGTGTTTCCTCAAATAATTTTATAAACGGAAGTTGGCTGTTTGGGGAAGAGAATAGTAAACGTGTCCATGTATATCTGTAGTACTCTGATGTTTAGCACAGCATATAAAAAGATATTTTAGCTAGTATTGTATCTTCCTGCAAATCCCTTCGGAAGTACGTTTTCAGTCAAAAAGACCGGGGTGTTGTTTCTAAGGTTAGGCTTGTATTTTAAACTATAGGCTGAATTTGAGAATAAATTAAATTTCATGGAAACTGAATAAATGTATGCCTGTGGTAATTATCTTAATTATAACTCTACCGGACTAATAATATCAAACTGAGAATGGAGATATTTTAGCTTGACTTTACTCTTACCCTTAAAGGAAAGTTAGTTTATGGTGCAACACATAAAAAACAGTATATATTTTCAAAATTTCAAGGGAAAATGCTAATCTTTAGAGTCAAGTTTACAGTGTTACAGAATTTAATGGTACTTGAGAAGCACACCCAATGAGAAAATTATAGTGAGATTTTTTTCCCCCTCATTTCTAAATATTATATAAAAATGTCTGTAATTATGTAAATCATTTTATTCTTTAGGCCGGGTGAGAGCAAAGCTTTCAGCACCACTTGCTAGTATGGGAAATGCCAAGACAGATTCCAGAGGAAGAAGTCGAACAAAGATGGTGTCTCAGTCACAGCGTATGTATTGCCTATTAGTTCTCTCATGTTTCTACTATGTTAGGATAAGCGTGTTCTTTGTATGTTACTGTATTAGGAGATTGACCAGTGGAAAAAGACAAAACTAATTCCCAAAAAGACAAGCCGCATACTGAGTTCTTGTTCTGTACTTTAGGTTCATCATCACCTGACAAAAATGAAGGTATTTTTTTTTCAATGTTTTGGGTCAGTTGTTGTGCATGTTTCCGAACTTTTGGAGTGGGTGTTGTCTTGTCCTTGGTGTGTTATTAGGGCTGCATCATTGATACCTGCCACTTAGAAAGAGAAACTTCATCTGTTATACAGACCTTTGCATGGAGATAACACAAATCTTTTAGCATTAAGGTTTTCACAGTCTACTCAGAAACTGTAAATGTGGAAAATTGTGCTTTTTAGGGGCAAAATAATCGCTGTATGTTAGCATCAAATCTGGTTGCATCTAGCTAATTATTCAAGGACAGATATGTAGTATCTTTGTACTTTCCCTAAAATCCATTGGAATACAGTCAGCATTTTTGGCAGGTATATACTGATTCATAAAGAGGAAACAAATTGAAATGACCAGTTTTGTTAATATTCCTTGTTAAATTTAAGATTTATATTTTTGCAATTTCATTGGAAGCTGAGTTTCTCATAAGCGCAATTATTAAAAAGCACAATTTTGAATTCTAGGTAAAATGAATGATCCATTTCTCTATGTTCCAGAATAGTAATATATACACTTATGGCATAATTAATTTAAAAGAGATCTCTTTCCTTCTTTATCAAGAAATTTTCCTTAGTACATACCTCTTAGAACAGGGATTTTTTCTAGCAAGGTAATTCTGGTAATTCTTGGTCATTTTGGAAAGAAAGAAATGTAGATATCTTCTACTGTTCTTTAGATAATATTTCAAGATATAGATGCCCAGTTCGTCTGGTTTTTAACTTGATCCTTGAATCTTAGAATTAGGGAAAGGAGCTGGGCTTAGAGGGTGCCAGAGGATGATTAGACAAGTCCAGCCTAGCAGATTCTCCTCTTTCCAAAGTAAAAAAATCCAGGTAGGGTAAAGAGTGAAGCAATCAACAAGAGTCCTAAAAAGAAGCAGAAATGCTCCAGTAAAAATGGTCTGCAAATTGAGGATTATTTACAAATAGGAAAACCAGAGTAATTGTTTAAAGTAACTTAATCTTCAGCAGTGTAACACAGAAGTTTAGAGCCTTGCTATTCCAAATGTGATGCCCCAACCAGCATCAGCATCACCTGGGAGACACACACCTGAGAAATTGACCACAGGTGTACTGAATTCAGTCTTTAACAAGACCATTAAGTGACTTCTGTTACAGTCAGGTCTGAGAACTTGATTTAGATCATGGTATCTGGAGCCGAACTTCCCAGAGTTGATCATGGCTATTCCAGGTTATTTAAAGTTGTTACATTTCTATGTACTTCGAATATAACCAGTAAAATGAATAGGATAATCTTACAGGATTGTTGTGAGGGTGAAATTAGTATATTTGCCTGAGCACAAAGCACATGCTCTATATTTTAGCTGATAAAAGTGATCTCCTTGTTTTTCTTAATGTAATGTCAACTGAATTTTATACTCCTGTTGTGCACTTTTCTATACCTTGTTAGTCTTACGGCCTTCAGGAAACAAAAATAATGGTGAAGGATATTTAAAGCATAAGGAAAAGCAAAGATAACAACCTGAGACTGTATCCAGTATCTTAAGGATAAAACTCAGTTTCATGTGAGATATTTTACTGAGTTTTCTTCTAAAGTAATACTAAGACTGAACTCATGGCAGAGATTCAAAGTGCTTTGTGTATGATTTTTTAATATATTACTTAAGGACCTCCATTTTAAGTGTATTACAACTACTGATCATATCGAGAATATTCAATAATTTTTTTATATTTGGTTTTTGACATTGAAACCCTATGCACAGTACTTCAAATCCTCTCCTAGAGTGTGAGAACATAATAATAGGCTTTTGGCCCCAGTAAGATTTTAAGATCAGATAACTTTCCCACAGTAAAATCACTTAGGTTTTAAATCATACTGGTGAGGATTTTATTTGCTTCCGTATATATTTATTTGAATGACTGTTTGTTTCCTTTCAAATTCTTTTGAAGAAAAATATTGCAGCTTTATATAATTTGATGCAAGTCTCTTTACACACATTTACACAGAAATATTACTGTGATCTCCATCTTCACTTTGTTGTGAAGTAATTCACTAGGGTTTGCATGGTCTTTCCATATTTTATATCACCATTTAGGGGAAAAAAATCCTGAGTCAAAGCAGGTATGTTCTAATGGCTAACCAAAAATAAATTGAAAGCAGACCCAATGGAGAGACTTCCAGACTTAATTACTTACTTAAAGATTGTGTCTTTTCTTGCCGGTAGTGACTGGTTATGTACAAATGTTAGTACGCCTGTCAGAGATTTTGTCTCCCCACCCGCCCTGCTGCTGTTCAGTTTTTTTCCCTCAGTGTCTTAAGAAAGATAAAATCTGTAGCTTTTTCGTATAATTTTTCTTCAGCTAGAAGATGCTGTAATTCTTCCTCACCTGTAGTTTTTAAATGTTTAAATAATAAAAATTTAAACATTTAATTATTTAGATTATAGTCTATCAGAAGAAAAGCTGAAAAATCTGCACTTTACACCTTCATCTCATCTGCTTTGTCCATTGGTGTCTGATCTCAGTTACCAGCTGTAAAAACTAGTCAGTGTTCTGCTTTTGTTAAAGTTTGCTTTTTTTGCTTTAGGATTTTTAATTTTCAAAACTGACTAAAGCTTTCTTATTTCCATCTGCCATGCATTTTAAATCTGCTCCTTCCCTCTTCATGGATTATAACCCTTACCCTAATTCTGCCTTTGCACTTGTTCAGGATCACAATCTGCTAATACCATTGGTGGTAAGAATCTATAGATTTTATTTGTGCATCAATTGTTTGAGCATCTATTTTCATTATCAAGAATGGGTTCTATTCAGCAGAAATTCTTAACATTTAATATTCTATCATTTTGTAGCCATTATTGGGGAAATTTTACCCCAATTTTGATTTTGATTTTCCTGTGACCTGTCCTTATTTGTTACCAAAACCCTGGTTTTTAAAAATTATCCATGTTGATCCCACAAAATGTAAACATCCCAAAGCAGGGGAGCTTTAGTAATGCCTTGAAAATAGCTCATAAAAAGTACAAAACAGTGATTTGAAAACTTTAGGCAGCACAAGAGAAATTAGTTAACCAATTTCAAATTTTGTAAATTATTTTCTAGTAGCATGATGTTGCTAGGTGCATCATACACTTTTTTTTTTATCAACTGTGATTTTCCTCAAAGAAATAAATAACCCTGCTAGTTCTTTTGCTGGGGAAAGAGCCGTGATATTTTCTTCTTCTAAGTATGAATGACTTCAGAATGGGTTGTAGGCACTGGATTATCATGCTGTTCATGGTGGGTAGTGGAGAAGAGCACGAAATGATTAACACTGCCAGTTGTATTTCCTAGCACAGGGCATGAATGAATTCAAATATATAGAGAGGAGTTTACATAGTTTTGATAAATTCAGCCAATCTAGAATAGATGGAGTGGTTACTCTTGCTTCTGTACTGCATGTTTTTTCTCTGCTGAATAGATCCACATCTCAAGGAATTCTCCAGTTTCCTACCAACACCTTCACCTCCTAAACTTACATTGGTTTTAACAGAATAACATGTTGTATGTGGTCAGTTCATTATTTATATTTTTATATTGTCACATTCCCATAAAATATTCCATCAGCTTACCTTGCATTGTGAGTTTGTGGCATGTTGGGTGTTTGGGTGTTTTTGGTGTGTATGTTTAGTTTAGATGCTGCATGGAGAAAATAGGTGCCTTGTGAGTATCCCTAAGGTTATGAACGAAAGAAACCTCATCTAAACATTCTTCTCCTGAAATGTCATGGAACAATTCAAATGAACCATCATTTTAAAGTACACTTGTATAATTTCCCTGCAATAATTTAGAATTCTTTCTACACAAATAATAAATTGTCAATTTCATCATACACATTGCTTTGTTTTACAGTATTGCTATAAACAGCAGAAGATGAGTTTCATATTGTATACTGGTAAAGTTTAGGAATTAAGCATGAGTTTAAATTGTATTCAGGAACACCGCGCCAAGAAACCAGTAACAGGGGTCACACATCAGCAACCTATGGATCATATCCAGTCTGCCTCTATTCATGTACAATTTGGTCTATACAACATGATAAAAATAAGAAAATGTCAGAGCTTTCATTAAAAAAAAAGTCCAAAAATGGGGCCAGTGTTACCACAATACGGGGCTGGTTTGAACTAAAAATTCACCACTCCCTCCCTTGAACTCAGCACTCCTTCCGCAGTGATGTTCCCTGCTTCTCCCCATTGACTTTGAGTCTTTAATCTTTGCTCTGTGGAAGTAAAGCATGACTGGGTAAAATGATACAAGGTGAGCAGTGACTGTGGAGAAGTGCCCAACAAAGAGGAAACTTTGCTTTCATGGAGTTTTATTTAGGTTCAGGTTTAACTTTTATAATACTACTATCCAGAATCTAGAGTTAAATTATACCTTGGACTTAACCTAGTTTGTTTTCCTTTTCAATACAAACACAAAATGCTCTGATTGACAGGGAGCTTACCCTTTAAAAACTATACAATGCTAGTTTAAACGCATGTTTCTTTTTTTAAAAGTCTTGCCCCCGTCTCTGAGATTTTGTCCAGCTCCCTCTTTCTACCTGACCACATCTTCTCTCTTCCAAGACTGGAAATTACTAGTTTTGAAAGAATCTGTTTTCTTTGACATTTATTTGCCCATTAATCTTTGTTCTACCAAAACATCTACATGCCAAACTTTGACCACCCAAGACCCCTTTTTTATTTGAAGGCAAATAGCAAAACCCGTTTCTTTTTTAGCTGGCCCAACTTTGTAAACATTTAAAATTTAATCTTGGGACTTTCCTGGCTTTCTAATGGCTAAGACTCCACACTTCTGCTGTGGGGGGCACGGGTTTGATCCCTGGTTGGAGAATGAAGATCCTATATGCCACTCAGTGTTGCCAAAATAAATAAATGAACAAATAAATAAAATATAATCTTGTAAAAATTTTGAAATATATGTAAGTAGCAAGATAGACAACTTTGTTATGCCCATTTCAAGGCATCTCAACAGGCAAACCATTTTAACAGTTTGAAAAGCAAATTTTCATTATTATATTCTTAAGAATGTTATCAATAATAGAATTATTATTTCCTTATAAATGTATAGCTTTAATAGATAG
>SJYQ01000933.1:0-77171 GCA_006410935.1 Redunca redunca | reverse complement strand
TTTTTAACATATAGTTAAATGAAACTATATTTACATGAAATGTATTGTTAGATAAGTTATTTCTTTGGAAACCTTTTCTATTTATGTTCCGAAAATCATAATAGTGTTTTCCTTATTAAACATAACATCTTATATTCCCCCAAACTGAAAATATATTTACTTGATTTACCATTCAATCCTAGTATGTGTGTATACATATATATGTGTGTGTGTGTGTGTGTGTGTGTATATAGTATATCTTCTTATTCCAGGTTTTCAGTATATATATAAAGCTTCCTCGGTCTGTTTCCTTGGAACTTAGAACTTGCCATTGTATCACAGGTTTCTCAGATGTACTTCTTGAATTTTTATCCTTTCGACAAAGATCTCTTGGAGTTCACAGGTTGACATTTATATGTGTGTTTGGTGTTCAGCTGGCAGCCGGTCTGGGTCTCCAGGAAGAGTTCTGACCACAACAGCCCTCTCCACTGTGAGCTCTGGTGTTCAGAGAGTCCTGGTTAATTCAGCCTCCACACAGAAGAGAAGCAAGATACCCCGAAGCCAGGGCTGTAGCAGAGAGGCCAGTCCATCTCGGCTCTCAGTGGGTAAGATCCTTGTGTCAAACTTAGGACCTTGTGTTTCTTTTGTACTTTAGGCCTTGGGAGCATTGAAGACCTCATTTAGCTACTTCTAAGTTTGAGGAAAACAACTTCAAATTCAAGGAGAATCGAAATATGTGTTTAAAAATGAAATTATATATCTTATCTTGGAAGTATTATTTCTATCTTAAATCCATTTTTTTCTTTGCAGCTGTTTAATTTTACTAAAATACAGTTTGCTCTACTAGTCACATATAAATCAGAAGAGTATAAGCAAGAATTTTTAATGGTATTCCTGGTAATGCTTCATCAAGAATCATTTCTTCTCATCCTTAGCAGAACTTGTTGTTTATTAGCTTTATAAGAAAGAAAAGAATAAAACCAAAATATCAAAAATACAAACCCTTCTCCTGTTTACTCCACTTCTGTGCTGCCGTTGCTCATACCAGCCCGAAGCAGTCGGATTCCGCGGCCAAGCGTGAGCCAAGGGTGCAGCCGGGAAGCCAGCCGGGAGAGCAGCAGGGACACGAGTCCTGTGCGCTCTTTCCAGCCCCTTGGTGAGTTGTCTGGGCCTCCCTGTTGTGTTCGCACCATCTGATGACCTCAAAAGACAGCTTTATCAGCTGTATCTTTGCCTCTCTTTTCTGTCTTTTTAAGGACAGTCAGAGGGAAGTTACATGTTTGGGAAGTTCCTTTAACATTTACTTGTCTTAAATAAGCAAATTAGATAAACAAATTGCCTTCATTAGTCAAGTAAATATCATACAGATTTAGATTACATAATGTTGAATTCAAGATTTTTTCTTAATAAATATCCCTATAAAATTTAAAGATAATATTTAAGTAATTACTCTTAAGTGAAATGTAGACTGTTTAGTTTGATAAGAATAAAGATGTTTATGCTTTTCAGCAGAAATATTTATTCTTCACCTTACATATTTAAGATTGCTGGAAAGAAGGCTGTAAAGTAACAGTATGAACTACTTATTAAAATGGAAGGGATTAATATTTTTATGCATTTTACAGTTTACCAGCATTTCCCGTGCATTAGCGTCTATCGTGGCATTGCTGTGCAGCCTGTGTTCCTTATTATAGAGACTGTACTGTAACCTTGACTGTAATACTGCATTTACCTCAGTTATGAAATGTTAAATGACCTTTTAAAAACTTTTAGTATCTTAGAGTAATTGGAGAGGCAGAATTTTTTTATGTTGAAAATCTTTAGAATTTCTGTGTGGTCCTCAGCATTTTAGCTAGTACTTTATTTTTATGCACTTACCTAAAGTCATTTCATGTTTTTTTCTTTTAATTCCATAGAGTGTAGGTTATTGTAACACTTAAAAGAGAGTTGCACTTCAGATTTTGTGACACTTAAATAGAACGTGGTTCCACTCGTTAGCTGTTGGAAGTATTACTTCCTTCAGTAGACCCTTTGGTATAGAATTTCTGAGAAATTAAGTTTCTTTTGGGCCATTTGGTTCAACCGTATCACTACTAAACTATTCTCTACCGACCCTTTGAGCTGGGAACACAGACAGGGGTATCCTCAGCCCTGTTTGTGTTCCAGTTCCAGGTGCCAAAGAGTTTCCTTCTGTACTTTGCCAGCGATAGGTTTAGTTCATGTATGATAGTACAGTAGGTTGTAGAGTGTCTGTGTGTGTGTGTGTGTGTGTACGGGCAGACACACATACCTGTACATATATATTGGTTAATCCTCATGCATATCTGTTTAAAAATGAAATAAATCCTATGTTTGCGTAACATAAGCACATCGCCGTGAGAGCTGAAGTGGGCTTGTGGTCGTTTAAGAGTGTCTGTTCTAGGGTCAGATGGTCTGATTGATATCCCAGCTCTGTAGCTGTTGTGTACCAGGGCTTCCTTATCTGTAAAATGAGGATAATAGCAGCACGTATTTCTTAGCATTAATCTGAAGATACTTTAAAGCAGAGATTCCATGGAAATGACCCCTCCAAGCAGTCCTTGCACACAGTGAACGTGTGGTTATCAGGATCGTCGTCTCTGCCACCACCGCTCTTCCACCTCTTGGCCCTGAACAGTGCTTGCTCACCTACAATTGTGTTATATATTAGTTGTGTTATATATTAGTGGCAAGGATCTTTGATTTTTTTTAATGGTATAATAATACCTTGTATAATGTAGAATTAGTAGAAAGCATGAGATAGCGAGAAGAAACAAAATATGTTTCTAGACCATTTTAAAACTGTACAAGAGATTAGAGAAAATTTATAACCAACTTCTAATTATAAACATGTTAATATGCCTGTTTTTAAAGAGAAAGTGAAAGTGTTAGTCACTCAGTTGTGTCCCCCATGGACTGTAGTCCACCAGGCTCCACTGTCCATGGCAAAAATACTGGAGTGGGTTGCCATTCCTTCTGGAGGGGATCTCCCCAACCCAGGGATTGATCCCAGGTCTCCCACATTGCAGGCAGATACTTTACAGGCTGAGCCAAGAGGGAAGATATTGCTAGTCATTGATCTTCTAGATTTATCTCAGTCTCCATTTGGCAATTGAGATCATTTAAATTTTGTTATTAAAGGAGGCAGTTTTCTCAATTGTGATGAAACATCCTGTTTGGTTTAGAGGTGGTTAAACCTTTTTATCATAGTTTTAGAAAAATTAAATTTTATAGCCTTTTGCTTACATACAGATGTTGCATAGCAAAGATAGGGGATTAGCCCTATTTGTTAAACAGGGATAAAAATACCATTCCCAGAGATCAGGATTTTCTGGTACATTTTGCCTGGATTTTGCTGTCTTCCTTTATTTGGTGAAACCTTCTGTTGCCTCTGACTTGAATATGGCCATTCAACACATGAATCCCATAGTTTGCCATTTATTCAGTTGTAGCTCAAAGCCAGCGTCAGGGCCCTGATACACCAGAAATAAATCAGAGCTAGGCAAAGATGAACTCTGGAACTTGCACTCTTAGTTTCCATCTGTTTCTGGAACTAAGGTTGAAAAAAAAGCCTACATTATTACAAGCATATGAGTGTTATCTTCAGCCACAGATAACTGTTGGTTTCAAAAGGTTTTTTATATATTAAATCATTTCTCTATTGGTTCAACTCTTCCTTATCATTTTATTAATTATTCTGTTGGGTAAAATTAAAATCAACTATATATTAGGATGTTTTACTAATGATGCCGATCACCTTTCAGGGTCTGATTAAACGTTTTATGCAACATTCTGTCTTTAATCCTGTCTNACAAAAGAGTAATTCATATAGTAAAAGTACTTCAACTGTTCTAATATATCTGTGGCAGAATAACTTTTAAAATAAGGGTAATATATGTTTCATTAAATAATAAAGTGAAATTTTCCTCCCTTATTTGTGTATTTAAGAATAAGACAGACTTTATAACATGGAAATAAGGATTTTAAGATCTAAAGTTTTAAAATATCTCTAAATTTAGATTTAGAGAGATGTCATAAACATAGGGAAAAGTAACATTCTTCTAAATTTTTAAAATCAAATTAGTAATATTCCCCTTTTGGTGTTCAAATGTGCTTTGATATTTAAATCTACTGAATTCCAGAATTAGGTTGTGTAAACCATTATAAAAAATGTTTATGCTAATATAAATGAGGTATGTTATCTTTTGAACAATGTGAGGATGGTATGCGTACTGTTCAAGAGCAAAGACCCTGAAAGACTGCAATTACTGAGTGTGGCCTTTTTTCAAATTAATGAACCTTTCTCTGTGCTTTAGTTTAGCCATTTGTCAAATTGAATAGTAACAACTACCTCCGTGAGTTCAGGATTAGAGGAGAAAAGACTATTATTGGTTACTATTTACCATAGTGGTTTTTTTTTAAATTACAGTGTTCATCTTTCTGTTTCATGCTTGTACTTTTGACATTTCCTCCCATTTGAATACTTGCTTCTTTGTCTCCTGTGGGCTTATGTCTGTCCCCTTAGGTGTAAGATCTGTTGTGTGTCAAGGATGATATTGCAGCGTTCAGTTGCCCTTATCTAAGGCACTATTCTGATCCTTAAGTACTTAGTAGTATAATATCAGTGTTAACCGACTCTCCTTGCCTGACTGTAGTGCTGCCACTATTCCTTGTTTCCGTGGTAATAGATGAGGTTTGTATGGTCCTGTTATTCCAGCCTCCAGACACCACTCCAGATCTACTGGTGCCCTCTACGCCCCCGATGTGTATGGGGTCTCAGGTGAAGGATGAGTACATTTTCACTATCATCTGTGCATTCATCTCAGTTTTTTGTCCTTTTCAGTTCCCATTGAGTAATCATGTTTTAAAATTGATTTGTTTTTATTTAATTTGTTGAAGAATAAGTCATTTGTGTGTGGTTTTTTTTTTGTTGTTGTTGTTATTAATTTTCCCCCAAGTAACTTTTTTCCTTTCAGCAATCTTACTTGAGCATTTTTCTCACTGGAGATGGACATTTTTTTTGTATAACCTAAGTTATGTCATTTTAAAATAGAATAGAATTGTTTTATGTTCTCTGTTATGTACTTCATCATTTGTATATATGTTAAAAAAAAAAACCAAAATGGTGGATGAAGTGTTTTAATTGTAAAGGATGATAAATTATAAAAAGTAGTTGAGGAGAAGAACCCAACTGTGGTTTGTCTATACATACCTCAGAGTGTCAGGCAATAGTAGGTGCTTAACAAATATCAAATGATATGTCTGTTAGTTATGGAATGAATCAGCCTGTCTTGAAGGAGAAGAAAGAATCATTAGAGGAGTTTTTCCTTGTAAATTCTTGGCATGGCTTCATTGAGCTCCCTAATCATTACTGGTTTGAGGATTGATCTTTCTTCTGGGCCACCCTGTGGCTCACCCACGTGGATGAAATTTGCCTGACTGATAGAACTGGATTAATTACAGGGCTACTGACTTCCAAGCCCTTAGTTGACCAGCCATACTTTGTTCTATCTTCTGGTGATAAATGTATCATAGCGACTATTCCTTAAATTCACTTGCCACACATTGTCAGTGATTTTAATCGCTTTTACCGTTTTATTTGACCAAAACTAAATGTACCCAGAGAATACAATATTGCTTTTAAAATGCTTTGCCCCATTGGTTTTTTTTTTTCCTCCCCTTCTCAAGGATCTCAAACTTTCCAGCCTGACCATGTTACGTTTACGGCTCTCTCAAAGCTGTTTTCCTTCTTCTGATGAATTAGGTCCGGGGTATGGGATCAGCCAGTCCAGCCGACTGTCGTCCTCGGTCAGCGCCATGCGAGTCCTGAACACAGGTTCCGACGTGGAGGAGGCGGTGGCCGACGCCCTGGTACTCTTGTCCACTTCCTTATCACTGTAGACATTCCAGTGAATAAAAATGATACATGAGTGAGCCAGCCCACAAGTGTGGGGAAGGAGATGGGAGATTCCTGTGGATCAAATCTAGGAAGGCCAATTGTGGCAGTATAAAAAGCAAAACAGTACAATTTATTGTTGATCTTTATTAATTGATCAGAGTTTTAAGCCAAGGCCCGTGATGGAATGTCAGGAATATAAATACTGATATTTGTTAATACAGTGTTTTTATGCACTCTAGTGCACTGAGAATAAAGGCAGATAGATGACTATATAAATATGTATACTGCAAGTATATAATTTCAAAGCTCAACCTGGAGTATTTAGGGGTTGTTTTAGTTTGGAGTAAAAGTTTGTAGTCTTTTACTTATTTGTATTTTCTGAGCTGAGAGAAACTACAATTCAAAACAAATTATATTTAAGATATCTTTCTAGCTCTTGAAACCTGAAGCATTAAACAGTGAGCCTGAAAATGTCGTCTGCAGATCCGTGATGGTTTTGTCAGGAGAGTGCTGTACAGATGTCCCTGTAGCCTTTCCTCCCATAAAATTATGAAGGAAGTATTTGAGACAGTGATCACAATCGGCTTTTGCCTTTTTCCCTCGTCATTTCAGTGTGACAGTTCTCTCAAATTATGACATTAATCCTATTTCTGAGAAGCATCTGCTCATTTTCTTACACAGAACTTAACAAAGGTGTCATGTTTGTTTTAAAATAACAAAGTACATTTCACCTTTTAAACCTGCATGCCACCTCTTAACCATTGCTGATACGCTATTTGCCACATATATTTGAAAAGCAAGTTTTTAAAAATATTCATTGGCCGTAGCTATAGCATATTAAATGTAATCACAGGTGAGGTTCTGCTCTGTGCTAAATTTTTCTCTTTACCTCAGCCACCTGATTTTTTTCATAAAAATACTTAGTAAATAAGAACTTTGTTCTCTTGAGCTTGGGATATATTAATCACATCTTGTTCTGATGGTATTAAATTAGTCATATGTTTTAAATTTATTCTTCCTGATCAGTGTATTTCTCTAATCACATTTTCTAGTTTCCTCTGTGAAGGATTTACTAGTTAAATTCTATTCATACAAATTTTATGAATTGATTGGATTACTCTTGAATAATCTTTATCCTGTTATTTATAATAAGATGTATTTGGTTTATATGAGGAATATTTAGCCATCAGTGCTAAAAACTGAATCCCAATAATTTGATTATGTCTACTTCTGTTATTTGCATAACATAGATATTCCAATTATAACTATCAATTTTTAGGAAAAGTCTATCCAACTTTTAAGCCTGGTTGGACCTTGGGAAAATCACAGAAATAAAATTAACTTTAGGAATGACAAAAGGATCCAAATAGGAAGAAGACTTGAGTTTCTTTGGGGAAATGGTTATGTGACTGTTTCTGTAACTTACATATTTTTCTTTGAACTAAAGGATATTGACAAAGATATAGCCTGCTAATAAGCAGTTCTTATGTATCTAAATATTTAAAAGCTTAATGGTTCTGATTATGGGCATTGTTTATGCCTACTTCACTGTGCTTTAGCAAAATGTTCTTCATTATTTTCAATTTTTCTCTTTAAAAATCTACTGCTCTCAGCTCTTAGGAGACATACGGACTAAGGTATAGACATTGCTATTTTCTGACCTCTTATGGTACCGTAACTTTTTTTCTTTCCTTCATCAGTTTAACAGATGATAGTCTTTTATAAAAAATTCAAGTGGAAGTAATAAAATCCTTAGACATACATCACTTTTCTGTACATATGATTATATGATTATCAGTAGGGAGATAGTGTTTAAATAGTGTCCTGTGGGGGTTCTCATCCTTTTAGCCTGACTACTTTGCACAAATGTGATGATGTCATTGACACTATGTCTATAACAAAACTTGGAGCCTAATACAAAAAGTATCATGTTTTTGCCATTCTAAATTAAGTTGGTGCCTCCAAATCAAATCAATTTAGTGATGGAAAGTCATTGAAAAACTATTTTTAATTAAGTTCAGGTTATATTTCTTTTAGATTTTAAACTTGAACAATTTAAGTCACCTGGAGCTATGTAAAATTATTGTTCTTCAGTGTTTCATAGAAACATCTTCATCTCTCACCAGCCTGAATTCACATATTAGATTACTTAAAGATTTATTTCTGATTCTTTCAGGGAAATCTAAAATAATCTATTCTGTCTCATTTCACTTTTAATATTCAAGGTAAAATTAGCAGTTTTATTTATTAAATAATAACTTCAGATGTGAAGAAATCAAAGTAATATTTTCTTATATATATTGAAATAGATAGTTTAGACTCATTAGGGAAAGCATGGAGAACCCTTTCAGGAGCTTGCTTCCTAAAAATAAGAGTTAGCTAAACGGCTGTCATCATTCTTTGTGATTTTCTTCTCAAAGAAACATCAGGGTGGGTACAAGTGAAGGAAGAGTGGCAGAGAAGTGATAATGGAAATGAAAGAAGAACAGAGGAAAAGGGAGGTAGAGAGACAGAAAAAATAGAACATTACACAGGAAACAGGTTTTTCTGATCCATTCTCATCCTTTAAAAAGGTTATAATTTCTTCGTAACAACTGAGAGTTTTAATACAGAGCCTGTTCGTTTACACTCTAGTAGTAGTTCTTGGTTTTCCACAAAAAGAAAAAAGGAAGAACCTCAGGTTTTTAGCACTCCCCACTTTACGTATCTGACTTCCATATAGTAGTCTTATTCTGCCTCTACCACTCCCCATAGTTAAAGAATATTTCATCTCCTACTAACTCCTAAAACATGTTTTCTGAAAAAAACTAAATAAAATTCGACATTTTATTATTACAATGATTAGCAGCATGCTTTACACTGATTTTTAAACAAAGGCCAGTCCTTTTCTGGTCAGTAGAAATCGTGAAATACCGGCATGTTATTTTAGCTGCCACTAATGAGAGTCTTTGTGTATAACAGAAAAAACCTGCGCGAAGAAGATACGAATCATACGGGATGCATTCAGACGACGATGCGAACAGCGACGCGTCCAGCGCTTGCTCAGAACGCTCCTACAGCTCTCGGAACGGCAGCATTCCTACATACATGAGGCAGACAGAAGACGTGGCAGAAGTCCTCAACAGGTGCGCCAGCTCCAACTGGTCAGAAAGGAAAGAAGGCCTCCTGGGTCTGCAGAACTTACTAAAAAATCAGAGAACGCTGAGGTGAGTTATACTGTCTTCAAATAATTATCCTGTCGGGCGCTTTTGGGGGCCGCCGTGCTGGGTCTTCACTGCTGCACAGGCTCTTCTCTAGTCACGGCGAGCATGGCTGCTCTCTGGTTCCAGTGCACAGGCTTCTCACCACGCTGGCTTCTCTTGTTGCCGAGCATGGGCTCTAGGGCACTCAGGCTCCAGCAGCTGCGGTTCGTGGGCTCAGTAGCTGTGTTTTCCAGGCTCTGACACAGGCTCAGTAGTTGCGGTGCAGGGGCTCAGTTGCTCCATGGCGTGTGGGATCTTCCTGGACTGGGGACCGTCTCTCCCGCATTAACAGGCAGATTCTTTACCACTGAGCCACCAGGGAAGGCCCTGGTTAGCACTTTTTGACTTGACTTTTTCATAACACTTTAAAGATATTAGTATGGGCTCATATGTATCCTGAATTCAAAAAGTGGCATCAGAATATTATCCCAAGACCTAACCCTTTAGGACCATCCATACTGTTATACTTTAAAATTATAATTATCTTGTTCTATTTAAAGAAACATTATTAAAGGAAACTTTTTATTCATAAGTAGTTATTAAATGAAAATAAATAATAAAGTATGCATAATATTAAAGTTGACTCATTTATTAAAATTCATTCCTGATAAAGTTTTTTAGTGAGATGAAAGAATATTTATGTTTTCTTGAAAATGAAAGTATATTCCTGGTGTTCATGTGATATTTGAATCTTGGTATAATATGAAATGGATTTGGAGTGAATTTCTCTAAGAACAGAAGTTTAGGGACTTCCCTGGTGGTCCAGTGGTTAAGATTCCATGCTTCTTCTACAAGGGGGCACAGGTTTGATCCCTAGTTAAGGAACTAATATCCCACATGTCATGAGATGTCACCAATAAATAAATAAATAAAATAAAAATTTTTTTAAGTTTATATTGATTTTTAGTTGGGTTTGATTCGGTTTCCTGTCTTACTGGCTCTTGCTTGCTTTCCCCCTCTAAAGTCTATATCGTTTTTATCTGTGTAGTGTTTTAAATCTCTATAGTCTATCCCTTTAAGAACCTAGTTTCAGAAAATTTGTAAGTTTCAGTATGGTGGAAAATAGAGGGCTACTTCCTGCCTTAATACCTGAAATTAGGGTTTGATTTTAGGAGGTGTTAGAACTATATAATTTACAATAAGTGTTTGTCTATGTACTTCCTAATATATTTTAATTACATATTATTACAGTTCATGAATATTACATATTAGAGTTCATGAATCACTACAATAAGTCATCATAATGTTGTTTCCACCCCACCAAGATTAGATTAGTGTTAGGTTCAGTGTATTATTTTAAATGGCAAGGAAGTAGTCATAGTTTAGAGAGATTTTAGCCCTCAGGTGACAAAATTTAAGAAAACATAAAAGCATTTAAAAGGGTAAGATTCATGTGCTGAGAATGTCATCTGTATAGTTTACTGTGCTACATTAATAAAGTACAGTTGTATTTCTTTTCATATAACTTTCAACCTTTAAAATATTGTATGTATTGCTACAGAATTATTGTTGCACTTGATAAATTGTACTTAGCCCTGACTAGTAAATCCTACAAATTTCTCGATTTTGAGAGCTGAATTTTTTTTTTGGCTTAAAAAAAAAAGAAGCCCAAATATATATGTAAGTCACTTTTGAATGACTTCTTCCTACAGCAGCGTATTAATTAGCCACTTTATTATTTTGACAGTCGAGTTGAACTGAAAAGATTATGTGAAATTTTCACAAGAATGTTTGCTGATCCTCATGGCAAGGTATGTTTTAGTATTTAAGATTACTCCTATAAGGTGTCATTATTATATTGCCCCAAAAAGAAGTAAATAATAACAAAAAACTATAAGCCATTTTTATTTATTTATTGCCCTAAAATGGCAATGATCTTTTCAACATAATTGAAATTGAGTATTTGATATCAAACATAATTCAGAAGTTGCTCTCTGATAACTATTTAAGCTTCTCTAAAAGAGAGATTATCTAAGGCTATAAACAGGAATATATAGTCACATGCACGACTCTTCTACAATTAGTCAGGGTGAATATTTGTATTACTAAAAACATTTTACTATTTGTAAAGGAAATAATTGGGATAAGTTGAAAAAAGTTTCTAACTTTTTATTCAGTTTTCTTCTCTATTAACACATATATTCTTAAAAGAGCAATTTTGTAGACAAGAACTGCCGTTAAAAAACAAAAAGCATAAAATACAGTTTTTTAAAGCACAGACTGTAGGTGATATAGTTTGTGAGTAACGAAAGAGAAACATTTCATATGTTGAAAGAGTTCATAAAAATCTTCAGAACTTCGTTCAGCTTTTAATGCTAATTAAAGTATATGTAAGTACTTATGTATACTCTGCATGTATACTGTGAAATTTTTGTTTTAAAATGTAAAGCTTTGTTAATGTACTCATTTGTTCTATTTTCAGCAGTGCGTTTGACAGTGGTGAAATTTTATTCAATATCTTCTTTTAGGACACCAGCTGTCTACATGAGAATTTCTAACCTAAGTGAGAGGGAGATGTGGAGGGAAACCATAAGAAAAATATTTATGAATTTTGCTTCATTTTTTTAATTGTCTTCACTTTATTGTTGCACATTTCATTCCTCCTCATTTTTTTCTATTTTCAGTATTTTCATTACTTGTGACACTACTTAAAAATACTAAAATCCCACTCTTTACATAAGCTAAAATCTGGCTAAGGATTATAAACTGTCTTAACTTTAAAGCAATAATTTCCAAAGATTATCCTTTTATCTCAAGGCATATTTATTTTATCCAAGAATGCAAGATCCCATTAAAGACAAAAAGCACACTAAGTTTATAATTTTTAAACTGAGCATGTAGATAACTATACCATTTTATACTGATATTACTACCACTAATTACTGTAAGAATTGTTATAATGGAAGAATTTCTATAAATCCTAAACAAATTAACTGTTGATATTTTTTTTGTTAGCAGTATGAGTTAAAGGACAAGACAGTTATGATCTGTGTGGACTTGTTTTATTAAATAATATTTTGTTAATAATCTATACAACTTTTAAAAATAGAGTTTTAAAACATCTTCAATAAGTAATATAATTCATCTGTAGTGGAAGAGGTTGTTATTATTTCTTGAAGTCACAGTTTTTTATTTTTTATTAGGACAGTAATGCAGTTTAGTTGGATCCTAGGATTTAACAGTAATAAAGAGACTTTTTTTAAACAGTCTCTTGAAGAAAAAATTTTTTAATGAAGTAAATTTTAAAATTAAAGTCTCTTGAAGATCAAATAGGAAAGCCAAGTTTGATGTTGGTGAAGCACAGGTGTTTGGCCTCCCTTAGTAAATATGGAGTACCAGCCACGATCCTCCCTATAGGTGTCAGGAAGGAGACTTTCTGGTTTTTTCCTGTGGGGTTTTATAACAGCGTACAATTCCTATTGATCCATCTGGCCTTGCTTTGTTTTGTTTGTTTGTTTGTTTGTTTTAGTTATTTCACTGAATACAGATATAAAGGGAAGATTTTTGTTAACTCATTTTGCTCAGCTTTTATTTGGTGATTGTCCATCAGAGACTGCCAATAATGGAATTAATTAAGAATAAACTGGCTATACCACCATACAGTGGGGATTTAAAAATATCAGGGTTTGATTTGAGTTTTTGCATATCTTGATATTGTTCAAATAGTAGCTATCCCTCCTTTTTAATTTTATAAAGTACTAACAGTCCAGTCATTTGAATCAAGTAGCTGTTCTTGATGCTTTCTTTTCCTTCCAAGTAAAATTTTAGTTTTAGTTTCCCAACTGCTGTCTATCAAGAGTTGGTTTTTTCTTTCCCTTCCCTATAAAGGGCCAGACAGTATATATTTTCAGCTTTGTGGACCATAATGATCTCTGTTACAGCTCTGCCATTATAGCACAAAGGCATCTTTTGACAGTATCTAAACAAGTGACCATGGCTAGGTGTCCATAAAACTTTACTTATGAACATTGAAATATTTTCATCAAATTATCATGTGTCACTAAATAGCCTTTTCTTTTGATTTAAAAATAAAAAGCTATTTTAAAATGTAAAACCAGTCTTAGCTTGCAGACTATAGTTTCCCAACCCCTGTTGTATACAATCAACTCTAATGATTGACACATTGACACTAAAATAAAAACATGCTCAAGGGACTTCCCTGGTGGTCCAGTGGCTAAGACTCTCAGCTCCCAGTGCAGGGGGCCCAGGTTCGATCCATGGTCAGGGAGCTAGATCCCACATGCTACAACTAAGACCCAGAGCAGCCAAATGAATAAATAAAACTTTAAAAAAAATGCATGTTCAAGAACCTCTGCTCATGGTCATGCCACTGGCTGAAGGTCGAGACTGTGGACCAGTACCAGAAACAGTGTACCAGTCCCGGGTGGGTTAGATCAGCCTTTATTCCTATATACGCTGTCCATTTCTGATCTGTGATTTTGGTCTAAAAGCACAGTCCTGCCTTTCCTGTACCTCTTGCTTTTCTCTTCTGTCCTCCATAGAGACTGTGTCAAATAGTCTCTCCTTAAATTTAACTCCAGCCCTGTTCACCTCTCATCTCGTGCCCTGACCATTTGTCCTGGCCTCTTAGCTTACTAAGAAAATAGACACCATCAACAGAAACTCCATTTCCTGCCTCCAAACCAGCAAAATTAATTGCACATAAGCCCATTCTTTCTACCTTTTCTTCCGTGGAAATGGCAGGAGGTCTTACCTTTAAGCTGTTGGCAGCCACATAAACATGTACTCTGTTTTTTCACTAGTATACTCTCATCTGCTTGGTCTTCCAGGAACTTTTCATAAATTTCAACTTGTTCTTTGACATCCTTTTTTATTTTTCAGCTTTGTTGTAAGTGTCTTCAGTGTACCTTTTCTGACACTAAGCAATGTGGTGTGGGAGAGGAGGAGAAGGCTTGTTTCCTGTTGTGTCTGATCCAGTCTTCCCCACAGCAGACAGCCTCTCTTTTCAGACACCTGTCTCTGCTTGTTTTACTAGTGTTGCTGTAGCTTAGAGCGTTGCCCTAGGCCCTCCTTTTTCACTCTGTACCTTATTTGAAGCTTGTCGCCCACTTTATCCTGATGACTCTCAGGATACTTCCAGCCCATATTTTTCTCCTTCACTTACCTAGTTACATGCCTTTGGCTCATCTTAAACCTTAAAACTACTTTTCCTCTTGAGTCACATTATCTCGTTAGATGAAGCCACCATCCCCTCATTGGGCATCATTCTAGAAATTTACTCAGTCCTAATTGATTCAACCTTCTAAATATTTCCATTCTCACTACTCATTCTTGGCACAGTTGCCTTTGACCTGCTGCACCTCCTCCCCACCTTCTGTCCCTAAATTCTCTTTTACTCTGCATCCTTGAATAATCTTTCTAAAAGGTAAATCTTCTCCTTGACTTAAAACTCTTCAGTGACTACTCACTACCCTCAAGAAAATATTCAAACAAAGCCTGTCATTTTTGCTTGTTACTCCCTTTTCTCTCTCAACCCAGCCTGAAAACTATGTTCATTTCCCCAGATGTGCCCTGCACTTTTCCTCATAACCTCAAAACAGATCATCAAAGTCACTTCTCTTTCTTTCCTCAAATATGCTCTCCACCATGAACTGGAACCACTTGTCTGTAACCTCAACCATCCTGAGAGCTCACAGGGAAGAAACCATCTGAAGCCTTGCCCCCAGAATGGGCCATAGGGTTTCAGGGACACTTCCTATCATGAGGTTGGTTGGGTGGACTTTCCCGTGTCCTTTTCAGTTGAAGTCAACATTTCAGTCTCTTTTAACAGCTCTGAAAAGTAGCAGTAGACCACCTGCTGTCCCCAGCAGAAATAGGAGACTTAGAGAGCCAGGGTGTGAGCAGCAGCCCCCTCTCCTTTCATCTAGGATCACCTCCAACCCCTAGACCGTTTCTCTTATTTGTGTTAGTAAGTATCTGAGTCCAGCTGAAATATCAGGGGAACTCCACTATACAGTAAAGACATCCCAGAAAGGAAGGGCTGGAAAAGAGCTCTTTTTTAGTACAGTTGAAATAGATGCTGGATTTTTTTTTTCTGTGACATGAGTAATATGGTTGGCATTTACAGTGTACAAGCTGAAATTATTTGATGTCCATAACTTGGTAAACTTTTTCAACTTTCAGATACTGCTGATTCAGTCGTGGTATCTGTATGAAAGTAATTTAGATTATAAAGCTGCAAATGTGTAGTTTAAAGGCTCTTAATATTTTCCTGAGAGACAGTACCACACAGTGATAACAAATATGAGTAGTGGAGCTAGATTGCTCTGGTTCAAATCCTGCCTCCATCACTTTTTAGCAGTGTGTGCATTGTGCATTGGTTTCTTAATCTGTAAAATAGAGTTAATAAGATTGCAGTGATGATTAAATGACTTAATGTATGTAAAGTCCTTATAACACAATAAGCACTACATATTTTATTTTAAATAAGTAAGTTTGAAAAATTAAGGAATTCAAGGCAGATTTTTATTTTGATTGCTCTAGAACACTTCTTCCTCCAAATGTAAGGTGTGTCAGAAAGCTTATCCCTTGTGATTCTGACAGTTGACACAGAAGGAATACTTGAGGAGAGCCACCTTTACTGAAGAACATGCTTTGATTTGACATATTATGTTCTGTGTAGTCCTGCCTGCCTACAGGTCTTAGAATCAAGAGACCAAATATACATCTTACCTGGGGAATATTAAAAGTTGTAGTATCTTTTTACCTCCATACAATAGTAATTGTTCCAGTCCTTCACAGAAATAATTTAACTTGTGAGTTACATTGCTTCTCAAGAGGGGGAAAAAATAAACGAAAAATTCTTAGATACTATGCTTTGGAAGCAAATGTTGGCACTGTTCAGAAATGTTGGCAGGTGTCTGTTAGTCTTAGATTCTTTCCAGAAGTTGAACTTCAAGGATAGTAGGGTCTGAAAAGAAAGGAGTTTTCCTCTTTTTTTATTTGTAAATTTTCTTGGCAAGAAAATGAGAGAGAAATACAGGAAAACCACATATTCTCCTCACATACCATTCATTTAACTCTTGTGTTAAAAACTATTTTGAGTTTGTCATAAAACTTTGGAAAACATTTGTCATTTTTATTTTCTAAGTGTTTTTCTTCCATACAGGAACTTGGCATTGATGGCGACTAATTTGTGTGTTTTTCTTTTTTTTCTTTTTTTCCTTTTGCATGCTGTCCCCTGTGTTGGAACTCTCAATAGAGAGTAAGTTGGTTCAATATTTGTTGGAAACCTAACTTTACTGCATGACTGTGAAATTAACCCTTTTTCTCTATTTTCTCTCCCAAAGAGTTCATGCAGTGTTGGAACCTTTGCAATCCACGAAATGCTATCTGCAGTTACGCAAACTGTCATTCTGTTTGGAGATGTGCTTTTTAATCTACTAATTAATCTAATTTGATTATGTTCTTCTGTTCTATATTTGATGACTGGCACACCTAAGATATGGGGGCTTTCCTGGGGCTCAGTGGTAAAGAATCTGCCTGCAGTGCAGGAGACCCAGATTTGATTCCTGGGTTGGGAAGATCCCCTGGAGAAGGGAATGGCAATCCACTCCAGTATTCTTGCCTGGAGAATCCCATGGACAGGGGAGCCTGGAGGGCTACAGTCCATGGGGTCACACAGAGTGGACACAACTGAGTGACTGACACACACCTGATAGAAGCAAGGCTGCCTCAATTGTAATAAGACAAATATTACAGTTCTTTTCCCAGTGAACTACAGTTGTGAAATATGTAGGATTATACATTGAGTCTGTTGAAGGTTGATTTCTTTGAATTATTAAAAAAAAAAATTCCCAAGTTTCACGATCAATTTTTAAAAATTGAGTTCTAACCTCCTCATATGCACTTTCTACTATTCTGCTAATGGTGTCCCATAAAAAGAGACAGAGCAGTTTAAGGAGCAGTGATCTCCGCTTTCTCTTCTGAAATCAGATGTTTAACCCAATGTTTTATTAGTATATCTACTTTTCTCTTTCTCCTTTAATCATAGATAAGCAAATGGGAGAATGTCAACATCTATCTGACAGTGAACTCTTTGTGATACAACAGTCACATGAAATTTTATGCAAACTTCCAATGTATATTTTGGATGAAGATATATATGTGTGTGTGTGTGTGTATGCATCAGCATTTTGAAAAATAATAGTATAATTCTATATGTAAAGTACTATTAGTACACATTTACAGTTTTATTCAGCTGTACTCAAATTTTATCTAATCAAAAGAAATTTCTACTTAGGAGACTCAGACACATCTTCCTGAAGAAAATAGCAGTTCAGATCTTGACAGGAACATGAACTTTGGATTATATCAGGATGAGAAGAAAGGGCCTCTTACAAATGACTACCCTGAGTCCAGAGAAGCGGGAGATGTCAAAAGTTTATAGTAAAGAAAACCCTAATGTTTTGATTTACAATAAACAGGTACTAGTTTAAAAAAATAAAAAATAAAAAAAAGAAAGAAAACCCTGGCTGTAGTGAAAGGAAGGTCATCCATATCTTCCCTTGCATTGACAAAAGGGGTTGGTTACCAAGGTAAATTTTACTCAACTAAAAGAAAATTCTTAGTTCTAAGGGAACTTTTCCTACAGTTTCATCAGACAACTTTTTAATTGCATCCTCAGCCTCTGATAACTTTAGATTTGGTTCTGACTGGTGACATAAGACTGAAATAGAGCCACTGTTCTCAAATGCTATGTATTCCAGATAGGAAGATAACATAAATACAGAAAAAGTCAAAAGAGCACTGCAAAGGCAGCCCAAGTACCAGTTTCAAACAGGGATGGACAGTGGCTGTTATCTAAAGGTATCCAAGAAGCTCTTTGGCTGGCTGGGACTTGAGTGGTAAACTTTGTAGGGAATCATGTACTTTGTGTAAACAGAGGGATTAGAGAGTGTGATAGGAAATCAGGAGTGTGTGGGGTACGTGTTTAGGGATGAAGACTTTATGTTGCCAAATCGTCTAATATCAGTCTGAAGAGTTAGAACCTCATCTAAGCATTTGAGACATTATTCTATAGACAGTGAAGGGACATTAAAGAATTTTGTTTCTGTCAAAAGAGTGATGTCACCATCTGACAGAAAGAAGTCTGAGTTGGCCTGCTGATTTGTAAATAAAGTTTTATTGAAACAGAACTGTGTTCACTTGTCTGCATAGTGTCTGTGGCTGTGCTGTGATGACAGAGTTGAAGAGTGCAACCCACATCATATGGCGTGCAAAGCCTAGAATGTCTGCTTTCTGGCCTGTTAGAGAAATCCAGACTTGAGGTCAGAAAGGCCTGGTGCCTACAGTGAATGTGATCAACAGATTTGAGTAAGGCCAAAAGTGAGAGCTATTATAGAGATTATTATGGGGCCTAGAAGGCTAGATCAGAGAGGCTCTGTCAAGGAAGTCATAATTTTGATGAAAAGAGAATCAGGATGAAGATCTAAGAGATCTCTTCACATTCAGAATAAAGGGGGGAGATAAGAAGAGGAAAAACAGAATGGTCAGGTGTACTAAGCTCATGAAAAAGCTATGACATTTCTTGATTGGAAGGTAATTGATGGGTGCAGTAGAATGGAAATTGAAGGCAAAATTCTTGAGACAGTGTCTTCTGCATCAATAAACAAATAATTCAGGTTGAGAATAGAAGAGTAAAGAGAGAGGAGACCATACTTTCGAGAGCAAGAATACAGGTGGAAAGACTAGTCTTAGAAATAAAATTGGCTCTTCCTTGGGGAAAGAGTTATTATAAGGATAGCTATAGAAGAAACCAAAGTGAGGGGAGAGTCAGTGGAGAATTTTATCATGACTGGCAGTCAAGTAGATGAGGAAGTTGTCTAGTTATCATGGAACACAACTAAAAGCCAAGTGACTTAGCCCTTGATGAACTGTGGAAACCTTGAGCAAGTAAGTCCCTTAAGTTTCTAGTTCTCAATTTTCTGAGAATCAGATAAAATGAGAGAGTTGACTTAGGCATTCTAATGCCTTTGATTTTCGAAATGGATTTTGGTATAGTGAGAACTTAAAGTTGGAATCTTAAGGAAAATAGGCAGCAGTTGAAACAGTGAGAGTGAAAATGAACCAGAGAATTAGAGTTGTGCTGGTACACCAGGTTTAAGGGACTAGCAGGAATCCCTGATTTGTCATGTTTGTTATAATTCCTGAGGTGTAAATAGTCCCAAATGGCTGATTCAAGTCACCAACCGTCTCACAAAATTCCTGAATATTTGACTTTGACTTTGTAGGCAGGTACTGACTAACGCCAGGACGTCACTGGACAGATTTGCTAGTCAGAGTGAGTACTAGGTTAGATACATGTATTTGTTACTGCGCAGGTCTATTGAAGTTCCTCAGGCCCTGAGACAGTTCAGTGAAGCTGTGGTCCAAGTGGCTCTGGTAGGGTAGGACCTGAATCTGCATTGTGACTAAGAGCAGTGTTGAGGCACAGGTACTTAACTGCCTTGAGATCAGAGGTAACAGAAATTTTAGGTAGTCATACTTTGTGCTTTTACAAATAGTGTCTTAAGCAAAGTGTATTTTTTCTAAGGCCTCCCAAAGGTGGCACAGTGGTAAAGAATCTGCCCGCTAGTGCAGAAGATACAAGAGATACAGGTTGGAGCCCTGGATCAGAAAGATCCACTTGAGTAGGAAATGGCAACCCACTCCAGTATTCCTACCTGGAAAGTTCCATAGACATACAGGCCTGGCGGGCTATATTCATGCCATGAGGTTGCAAAGAATCGGACATGACTGAGCGCATACACACAAGCACATCTTTTTCTAACTCAAATTAAGATGTTAAAAAGCTTAGTTAAAATTCTGATAGATAAAAAGTCCTTCATTTCAACATAAGAGAAAAAACAGAAATTCGTGTATAACTACATAAAGGAAAGTCAAGAAATAAAATATATTTTGAGAGTAAAACTCTTAATTTTAAATTAGCATACTTACTTTGAACTTTTTTAAACCATAGATTTTATAATCCATTGGGATTATAAATTGTCTCATAATGCAACATGGCTGACATTGTCTTAAGAACTTTTCCCTCTTTATGTAGAAATAAATTGTCCAGTATGATATTGAATTTATTGACGAGATATAACCTTATTGTATGAAACTTGTAAGTATTTTTAATTAGATAAACCACTTACGAATTTTAGTTTCCCTCCCCTTTAGTTTTTCTTGAATCTTATAAGAAGTTTAAAACTAGTAGATTAATATTGGAAACAAGTATCAAACCCCTCAGTAGAAATGGAGACTAATAGCATGCCATCTGATTCTTTGTAGAAATCATTAAAATGGAGATGTAGATTTGTGTCCTGATTTTATTTATTTTAGGCACAGGTATCCCAGGTCATTTAAGGCTTCCCAGGTGGCATTAGTGGAAAAGAACCCGCCTGCCTGATGCGGGAGTCGTAAGAGACATGGATTCTGTCCCTGAGTTTGGGAAGATCCCCTGGAGGAGGAAATGGCAGCGCACTCCAGTATTCTTGCCTAGAGAATCCCATGGACAGAGGAGCCTGGAGGGCTACAGTCCATAGGGTCGCAGAGTCAGACATGACTGAGCGACTGAGCACACAGGTCATTTTAAATTACTTTTGGGGCAGTTTTAATGAATAATGCATCTTATACCAAACAATTTTGTGACCACTAACATTGTGAAAACTAAGAAGTCTCCAGTTAGCCCATTATGTTAAAAATCGTCTTATATATCAAGGTAGCTGTCAGCATAGTCTTCCTCTGATTAACTCACTGACACTTCAGAGAGCTGGGGGCTGGTGAGACTATAGGTAGTTTCTTGCCCTAAATTCAGATAAAATGAATTTCAGTTTAAGCTGTGGCATCATTGACAACCTTAGGTGTGCCAGCCATTATGGGCAAAGTTTCTTTACCAAGTGATGCTGCATGGAATAGCTAATTGTCGAACTTCAGCAGAAGTTGGATAACAGTTCAAATGTACTCTTGTATCACAGAGTCCAATGAAAAGCGAGAGAGGTTGTTTTTCCGCTTGGCTGCCAATCGCTGTGCCTCTGATTCCTGTATTCCTTTCTATTTCAGTTTTTAATTGATCATAGAGGTCAATATTTCCTCCTTTTTCTTCTCCTTCCCCCATTTACCCACTGTAGGTATTCAGCATGTTTTTGGAGACTCTAGTGGACTTCATACAAGTCCACAAAGACGATCTTCAAGATTGGTTGTTTGTACTGCTGACGCAACTGCTTAAAAAAATGGGTGCTGATTTGCTTGGGTCTGTTCAAGCAAAAGTTCAGAAAGCCCTCGATGTTACAAGGTAAGATTTTTTTCATATATTTCAAGTTTACCCAGTAGTAATTAAGAAAATTTAGTTTTTGTGTTGAAAGTTCAGATTTCTGAGTCCTTTCAAACCATCAAGACTTCATGAGCTCCGTTTGAAAATTGTTTGATGCAACATAAGTTCTTAGTTCAAACATTGCATTTAATCTATAAAAAATTTCATTAACATCGGTTAATTCAGGGTAGTAATTTATTGTAATTAAGATGTAACTGCAAAGTAAAGGATTTTATTCAATCTATTATAAAGATTAAAATATTTGCTAAATTTAAAAAGAATGTTTTATTATGCATTCTTCTTTCAGAAGATTTTGAACCAATGATACATTTCTACTTTCTTGTGTAGATTGTTGAAGTGACTTATTTCAAATATCCATTTACTAAGTTGAGGTGAGTCTAGAATTCAGATATTAGGTATGGAAACATCTCTGATACTGTTGAACTTTTCCCTGAACACATTTTCTGATTAAATCTATAACTGAGGCAGGAGATCATTATTTGCTCTAGTGTTGCTTTTTAACCCCCTGCAGGGGGTTAAATTTATACTTGCAAGGTATAAATTCAAACGTTCTGGTTCTTCTGAGAGTAGCTTTTATTGTATTCTTTACCACATAGACTATACCACATACAGATATGCTTCATGCATGCTTTCTAAATGACATTATGTTTTGGTATTAAAAATAATCTGTTAAGTTTGCTAAAAGCTTACTTGCTGACTTAATTTTTAATTTTTTTTTTTTGCTTTGCTCTTTCCGTATTTCAGAGAATCTTTTCCAAATGATCTTCAGTTCAATATTCTAATGAGGTTTACAGTTGATCAGACCCAAACACCAAGCTTAAAGGTAAAAATTTGAGGTCTTTTGAAGACATTGTAAGGAATTGAAGTATTTTATTCATAAAGTTAATATTTGTATTTCTGTCACATGAGAAGCTGTTCAATCAGTGGATTTTGTTTTTTATAAACTTTCAGACAGTCAAGCCAGCACTTCGGGACCAGCTTCACTCTTTTTGGAGCTCCAAGGTTTTATTGGTTTTGTTTTAATCTGCATTATTCTTTTCTTAACTCTCTTTACAAACTCTGCAGTGTTCCCAATAATGTTGGTATGCATCTATATATTCAACTACTAACCCTTATAAGCCTCTAAAGCATGCACGGATTTGATTTCAAATGTTACTCGGTGCCAGATTATCTTCCGGAGGAAGCTTACTGGGGACTCATAGTTAGAAAGCAACACAAGTATGGCTGTCTAACCCTAAGCTGTTGTGCAAACTCTCTCTATAAAGTCTTCTCTCATTTTATGTTTGTGATTTCCCAGTCCTTTTTTTTTCTTCAAAGTTTAGAAGTTTGAATAGGTATTCGGGACAGAATATCAGTTTTGCCTATGTATTTCAATTAACAAAAATTTTTAAGTTTAATCTCAGAGCTGTTCTCCAGTTCTTCTTAATTGAAACAGTAGCTTTTTTTTTTCTTCTTACAATGTGATATTTCTGATGTGTGCATAAGCTTTAGATTTGGGATTAGCTTTCTCAATTGTTATTAGCACACATTTTCTAATAATTTATGTGGAAACTAGGTAGATACCAATTTTTTGTTACAAATAATTATTTAACGTAGAAGAAAATATGTACCCCTGAATTCTTTACTAAAAATGGTTTTATTGAGTTTTCTTAAATGAGATTAACGTCAGGGAAATAACAAGCATATGTACATTTACAAGCCTTGTATTTTCTGCTCTGTTCTGCACGAAATGTTTCTATAAGCATTATTGCCTTGGATTGATTTCCCTTTTAAGTTTCTGAATATGATTTTGCCTTAAAGTCACAATTATGTTTCTTACCAGGGTTGACATGTACTCAACATATGTTATTTTCTCAGAGCTGCTTTGTGAAAGAGGTTCCATCTGTTTTGATTTTTAAGTGACCTGCAGAAGAATAATTTATTTGTATTATTGATAGATATTGTTTAAACTTGTTATTTGTCCAAGCCATTGTGCTAGGTATTCCTGATAATTTTCTGTCGTTAATATTTATAATACGTGATGAACTGTAAACTGTGGAAAGAATTATGATTTAGGTACTGGTGGTAGGTATTCAAATAGTATTGAAAACATATAGAGTTGTTACATGGGTCAGTAGAAATGGAGGTCTGAATCATTAGTTTTCAAAGTAAGGGTTGCTAAAGGCCTGAAGAGAAAGACAATGGGAAGTATAAAACTAGTTTCCCTATTAGGAAATGTCATACTGAAGACTGGAATCACAGACTGTTTCTTTGAAAGTCATACATACATACACATACACATATGTACATCGCGGTGGTTTAGCCGCTGTCCCGTCCAGCTCGGCAACCCATGAACTATAGCCTACCAGGCTCTTCTGTCCATGGGGTTTCCTAGACAAGAATACTGGAGTGGGTTGCCGTTTCCTTCTCCAGGGGATTTTCCCAACCCCATGATCAAACCTGGGTCTCCTGCATTGCAGGCAGATTCTTTACTGACTGAGGTAAAGAATATTTACCGCATATTACCTCATATTTATGAGGGAATATGTATGAGTATGTGTATATGACTTTTAGAGAAACAGTCTGTGTAAATATATGTATGTATATATCATAATCTATTATATGGACATAGGTATGGCTTTTATATATTACACACACATATATACATAAAGCTGTAGGGGAAAGATACCCACAAACTGATATCTTGGGATAGCAAAAAGGAATTTTATTGGAGCTGTACCTTATGCTGAAAATAAAAGTAACTTTGAGATGGTTGACAGGATTAAGAATTTAAAACTTAACAGATTATAGAAATAAACAAATTCTTTATTTAAAAAGTGCTGGATCTTTCAGATAAAATTTTATATTTCTCACAGACTATCATGTAGCCGAATGTCAAAAAGGAAGCAATAAAATAGACAAAGATGGCATACAGAGTGATTTTGAGTAATATTTTTTAAATAAATGGAACTTTTTGACTTTTTTTTCTGAGTTTCAGAAATATGTTTAGAATTATACACACCTTAGCAACTATAATGTTTTTCCTTTCTGAAGAAGAATGCATGTTTATGTTATTAAAAATACAGACTATGTTTATAACCTTTTGAAATATACTACCAAAATATAAATTTTCAAATGATTATATATATATTATGGTTGTTTTGCTTATTTGTATAGTAAACATACCTATTCTATGAAACTCTTTAGAAACTTTACCTGCCTCTATAAATTGCCAAGACATGGTACTAATTAAATCTCACATAGTGCAAATAAATATATTCAAAAAACAAAATGCATTGATGTTTATTCTTTGATTTACTTTAGCTTTCTTTCAGCTGGTCTTAACAATAGAAGGTGACATGGCTTAAAAATCCAAAATGTTATGTGCTGCCATAATTTAGTTGGGCCTGCTACTCAAAATTAACCATACATCTCTTTCCCTCTTCACTGTATGATTTACTCAGGATGGTTTTGGATTAACTTAAAAAAAATTTCTTATAGTTACTTCTTAAAATCATTTATTATGAAATGAAGGCAATAAGTTGATGCTTTCTGTCTTCTTTAAACTGGAAGCAGAGAGGGGAAAATGTTCAAGAGTCAGAAGTTTAACTTATTACTTCTATATATTAACTTGACATAGTACTTCCCGGAGACCTTATTTGGATTGAGTGAGAGAAGGATAAATAATAAGATCAATAATAGGGGATGAAGGAGTACAGAATACCTGATTACCTTAATCTTTGACAATAATTTTTCAAAGTTGCTATTTTTAATCATACATTTAAACCTTCCTTTTTCTAAGTCTGCAAATCAGCATTTAGTATGTGTTTAGAGTCTGCTGTATCCAAGGACTATGCACTCTGCCAGGTGCCATTTCTAAAGTGCACTGATAACGTCTTAGAGAATCATTATTTAGAAATCTATAATCTAGAACGTGACTTTAAAAACAGGGGTTCTCTAACTTTTTCTACCCTGCCATACCGAGAAAGGGGAGATTATTTAATAATGGCTTACTCTAAGGATAAAGAAGGCTGCATCTAAGAGAGAAGCATGTGTGCTTTGCCCCACCTCTTGCTAATTTCAAAGCCTGCATCCTACCACACTCCTACCTACCATGCCACCCACATATCAGGAATTTCTAGGAGACTAGTAAGACTTTTAACTCACGTATTATACTTCTTTTATGCAAATAAGTGTTGTCTCTTCCCCAGGGGTCCTTCTGTAAAGCTTTTTTGTCACATTTATTTTGAGAGGTGGTTCTAGAAGTTGATGGACCTATTAAGGAACCTGGTCTCATTGGAGTCTTAATGTATATTTATCAAAAACCTGTATTGCCCACTTTGATTATCCACTTGATTACCCACTGGATATATAATACCTTATTTCCAAAAATCTTTGGTTCATTTCCCCAAGAGGCAAATTATCCTTCAATGTATAAAACTGGTTCCTGAGGAGATCTAGACAAGAGTCAGCTCTAACCTCTGAAGGCAGACTAAAGGAGAAGTGTCTAATCTTATCAAGAGAGTCTTCAACAATTGTTCAAAGATGGGTAATAAAATTTATAAATTCTGCCATGTGTGGGAAAAAAGCCACATTATCATATACTTGTACCTCTGATAGGTAGGTGGTTGTATGTATAACTTTTCTTTTGCTGTTGATGCTTTTTCATTTTGTATTTGTTAAAAAAAAAATTATTACCTATTTCTCAAGTGGTCTTACTGCCTAACGATGCCCAGCTGATTGTCCTCTCTCTTTGTATGTCCCTGTATAGGTGAAAGTTGCTATCCTCAAATACATAGAAACACTGGCCAAACAGATGGATCCAGGAGATTTTGTGAATTCCAGTGAAACTCGCCTGGCAGTGTCTCGAGTCATCACTTGGACAACAGAACCCAAAAGTTCTGATGTTCGGAAGGTACGTTTCGTTTAAGATTCAGAAGATAAATTAGAAAAGCAAATCACTCATTTAGATTGCCAGTTAAGGAAACTAATATTTTCAGGATGTTACCAGTTAGCATAGAGTTATTTACCTGGTGATATAAAGACCTTTAAAAAAATCCTCTCTTTTAAATTTTATCCAATTAATGTGACTGTAATTTTCAAACTTAGAATCAAAAATAGCTGTCTTTGCCACAGTCCTCCTAACTCTACTCTTATAGCCATTCAAAATTTTTTCCTTTGCATTTACCTATGTAATTCAAAAAGAGTTTGTACTGTTTCTTGATGTATTAATTTTAGGCATTATTTACTGACCTGTTGATAGATTCAGTCATTGTGTATCTGTCTGTCTGCCTTTGTAAATGAAGATTTCACTTTCCAGTATCCTAGCCTATGTCTTTCCCCCATAACCTTCAAAATATTTATGAATCAGTTGTTGGTAATTAGTAGAAAAGATTTAATTTTGACTGTGGAAGTATTAATTCCTTCACCAAGTGGTTAATTACTGCCTCCCTCCTTATGGAAACTTTATTTGTCCTAGTGTTAATAATTTGCCTTGGTTTTCATTGTCCCGTTTCTCCCTCCAACATATTTTTTAAGTGTTAATAGGTTCAACATCTCTGCCACATGCTCATGGCTGAGATTTTCCATATGCTCAAAAACACTGGTTCTTTCTTTTCTGGGGTGTTCCTTTCTAGACCCTCTGTTCTCTTCACCATCTTCCTGAGATTCCTCTTCAACGCTAGTCATTCGTTTCTTGCATCCAGTATCTGGCTCTACTGACAGAACCAGAGTAATCAAAACAGTATGGTACAGACACAAAAATAGACACACAGATCAATGGAACAGAATTCTGAGAGCCCAGAAATAAACCCACGCACAAATGGTCAATGTATGTTACTATGATAAAGTAACCAGGAATATACAATGAGGAAAAAAATAATCTCTTCAATAACTGGTGCTGGGAAAACTGGACAGCTGCATGTAAAAGAATGAAATTAGAACATTCTCTAATAGCGTATACAAAAATAAACTAAAAATGGATTAAAGACTTAAATGTAAGACTGAATGCTGTTAGTATCCTAGAGGAAAACATAGGCAGAACACTCTCTGACATAAATCGCAATAGTGCTTTTTGGTTCCATCTCCCAAAGCAAAGGAAATAAAAGAAAAACAAATGGGACCTAATTAAACTTAAAAGCTTTTGCAGAGCAAAGAAAACCATAAACAAAACAAAAGACAGCCTATTGAAAATGGGAGAGAATATTTGCAAATGACTTATAAGGGATATGTCCAGCATATATAAACAACTCATACAACTCAAAAAAAAAAAAAGCTTAATTGAAAAATAGAAAAGCTGAATAGACTATTTTTCAGAGAAAATGCAGGTGACCAACAGGCAAATAAAATGATGCTGAAAATCACTAATCATCAAGGGAATACAAATCAAAACCACAAAGAGATATTACCTCACACCGGTCAGAATGGCTGTCATCAAAAAGAACACAGATAACAAGTGTTAGCAAGGATGTGGAGAAAAGGGAACCCTCATACACTGGTGTTGGAAATGTAAATTGGTGCAGTCACTGTGAAAACAGGTCCTTAGTTTCAAAGAACTAAAAATAGAACTACCATATGACCCAGCAATTTCATTCCTGGGTATATATCTTTAAAAAAGCAAGAACATTAATTTGAAAAGATATACACACACCAGTGATGTTCATAGCACCATTATTTACAGTTGCCAAGATATGGATGGTAGCAACATGTGTCCATCAACAGATGAAAGGATAAAGAGGTGACACACACACACACACACACACACACACACCATGGAATACTACTAAGCTGTAAAAATGAGCAGAGTTTTGCCATTTGCAGCAACATGGTTGAACTTTATGCTAAGTGAAATAAATCGGACAATGACAAATACTGTGTGATTTCACTTACGTGCAGACTCTAAAAAATTTAACAAACTAGTGAATATAATAAGAAAGAACTCTATTCACAGATATAGAGAACAATCTAGTGGTTACCAGCAGGAGAGGGATAATATGGGAGTGGAGAATGATGAAGTACAAACATTTAAGTATAAAATCAATCACAATGATATATTGTACAAGGGAAATAATAAGTATAAGTGAGTATAAGTCACTATAGTATACACCTGTAACTTGTATACCTAAAAGAGTACTTCAATTTTAAAAATCAGGCCAAACAAACAAGCAAAAAAGATTAAGCATAAATTAAATAGAGAGTAGAAAAGTGATAGAGAAAATTTGTGAAACCAAAAATTGTGTTTTTTGGAAAGATCAACAAAATTGACAAACTTGTAGCTTGATTGATAGAAAAATGAAGAAGGCTGAAATTACTAGGATTAGAAATGAAGGAGAGAATTTTATTACTAACCTTACAGAAATAAAGATGATTATAAAGGAATGCTACAATATTGTATACTAGGAAGTGGTAAACTTGGATGAAATGGGCAAATCCCTAGATAGACACAAACTAACAAAACTAACTGGAAAAGTCAATAGAACAAGTTAAGAGATTAATTTAGTAATCAAAAAACCACCCACAAAGAAAAGCCAGGCTCAGATGGTTTAACTGGTGAGTTCTACCAAACATTAATATCAATTCTTCTCAAACTCTTCTTTAGAAACCATAAGAAGTAGGAACACTTTCCAACTCATTCTATGAAGGCAGTTTTATCTTGGTAACAAACCCAGACCAAGACATCACACACAGAAAGAAAACTACAGATCAATATCTCTTACAAATATGGACACTTTTAATCCTCAACAAAATACTGGCAAACCAAATTCTGTAACATAAAAAAGAGACTTACATACCAAGACCAAGTGGAATTGATCACAGGAATGCAAGGTTGAGTTAACATCTGAAAATCTGTTATAGTGCTCCATATGAATACTAAAAAGACAAAAGCCACATGATTATCTCATCAGAAAAGGCATCTGGCAAGATCTGACATCTCTCATGATTAAGACTAAATAGCAAGCAAACTAACAAGGGAAGGGAACTTTCTAAGCCCAATACAGGGCACCTCCAAATATCCACAGCTACTTAATTGTGAAAGATTGGATGCTTTCTCTGTAAAATCAGGAACAAGAGATAGATACCAGTTCTCACCATTTCTGTTCAACACTGTAGTAGGGTTCTAGCCAGGACAGTTGAGCTGGAAAAAACAACACCCCCCCCCCAAAAAAAAAAAGACAAAAAAGAAAGTGAAAGAGACAAGAAAGAAGGAAAGAAAAACTATTTCTATTCTCAAATGATAGAATTTTATGTATAGAAAATCCTTTAGAATCACTAAAATATTACTAGAACTAATAAACCCATTCAGCAGGATTGCAGGGTCCAAAATTAACACAAAAATGTCAATTATATTCTAAACATTTGAACAATCCAAAAGTGAAATTAAGATAACAATTCCACTTAAAATAGCACTAAGAAGATTAAAAAGTGATAAATTTAACAAAGAAAGCACAGAGTTTATAGTAGAAACTATAAAACAATATTGAAAGAAATTTAGGATGGAAAATTATCCCATGTTCTTGGATGAGAAGATCAGGTCTTCTTGGATAAGAAGACTTATTCTATTAAGATGTCATTACCCCCCAGAGTGATCTATAAATTCAGTGTAATCCCTACCATATCCTAGCTGGCTTTATAGAAATTCAGAAGCTGATTCCAAAATTCATAATGGAATTCCTGGGGCCCCATAATAGCCAGAACAGCCTTGGGGAAAAGAAACAAGTAGGAGGACTTTACACTTGCTGACTTCAAAACCTAATACAAAGTAATGGTAATCAAGGCAGTGTGGTAATGGGTTAAGGATAGATATAAAGACCAATGGAATAGAATTGAGAGTCCAGAAGGAAACCTGTGTCTATGGCCAACTGATTTTCAACAAGGGTCCCAAGACCATTGCTCTTGGTAGGTCATATTTGTTATACTTTTCATAATCCCTTCTTTCTTTCAAAAAATAAATGGTAAGTCAAAAAAATGTTTTTTATTGTTTCAGCCAAGAAATTTGAAAGCATGCAGGAACATCCTTTTTCCCTAGGAAAGGTGGTCTGCACTATTGAACAGAAATGTTGAATGAAGCAAATGGTCTCCTTTGAATAACCAAAATATATTCATCTGCTTCTTGTATGTCTTTGTTTTCTAGGCAGCACAGTCAGTCCTGATTTCCTTATTTGAACTCAACACCCCAGAGTTTACAATGTTATTAGGAGCTTTACCAAAAACTTTTCAGGATGGTGCTACCAAACTTCTTCATAATCACCTTCGAAACACTGGCAATGGAACCCAGGTCTTTTTCACTTGTTTTGTTTTTTTTGGCCATTATTTAATGTGATGGATGGTTAACAACAGTAATTGCTTTCTTTTTTGTGTGAAGTAAACTTTGATCCTAATATGTAATTTTTGCATCTGCATTAGGCAGCATTTCCTGAGCAGAAATAAATATTGTCCTGGAAAGAATAGTCCTTAGGCCTATAATTTTTCTATTATTATTTGGTGTGCATTAGGGTGGTGGTGAATGGTGACCATGGTATGAACAAGGAAAGTGAAATATAGCAGAACTTAGATGAGAACTTAGATCAGTGCAAGCCCTGAGAATTAGAACATGCTCTTTAGATGAACCAGTCTTTATTGGAGGACCAGAAAGATGACTTATTCCAGGAATAACAGGCCCAAGGAGGGTAGTGCTTTAAAGGATGTGTTCACATTTAATAATTACAGGCTTGTCAGTCTATAGGTGCTTGAATAATATAAGAGTTTGTTTTGGAGAAGTAAGATCTGAGTAAATGAAGTGTTAGTGTTATATCTAAATGGTATTGAACTATTTGCATAATATGCCAGAGAATTGAGCTTGGGTTTTAAAAAGACAAAGAGGGCAATACCTTTGATAATGCATAAAGGAGAAAGCAGATGCACTTATGTCAGGAGTAAGGTAAAGTGTAAGGGGAAAACAATGTGAGAACCATTCCTTGGGACCAAAGGCAATTATTTTTTTAAATGGAAAGGGGGAATTCCCTGGTGGTGCAATGGCTGGGATTTTGCACTTGCACTGCCAGGGCCGTGGGTGACTCTCTGCTCAGGAAACTAAGATCCCACAAGCTACATGGGACAAAAACTAAAAATTAAAAACATAAGAGGAGAAGATATTGTTTTATTATGATCTTAAGAGATAGGCAAATTGCTAATATGGCCAGATGTTACTTCTTTGATGTCTTTGTAAAAATCATTTGTATATAAAACTGAAGGAGGAACAAAATTTAAGTGATTGTAATGATTGGAGGCGAACTTCCAGATGTTCAAGCTGGTTTTAGAAAAGGCGGAGGAACCGGAGATCAAATTGCCGACATCTGCTGGATCATGGAAAAGGCAAGAGAGTTCCAGAAAAACATCTATTTCTGCTTTATTGACTATGCCAAAGCCTTTGTGTGGATCACAATAAACTGTGGACAATTCTGAAAGAGATGGGAATACCAGACCACCTGACCTACCTCTTGAGAAACCTGTATGCAGGTCAGGAAGCAACAGTTAGAACAGGACATGGAACAACAGACTGCTTCCAAATAGGAAAAGGAGTCCGTCAAGGCTGTATATTGACACCCTGCTTATTTAACTTATATGCAGAGTACATCATGAGAAACGCTGGGCTGGAAGAAGCACAAGCTGGAATCGAGATTTCTGGGAGAAATATCAATAAGCTCAGATATGCAGATGACACCACCCTTATGGCAGAAAGCCAAGAAGAACTCAAGAGCCTCTTGATGAAAGTCAAGAGGAGAGTGAAAAAGTTGGCTTAAAGCTCAACATTCAGAAAACAAAGATCATGGCGTCTGGTCCCATCACTTCATGGGAAATAAATAGGGAAACAGTGTCAGACTTTATTTTTTGGGGCTCCAAAATGACTGCAGATGGTGATTGCAGCCATGAAATTAAAAGACGCTTACCTCTTGGAAGGAAAATTATGACCAACCTACATAGCATATTAAAAAGCAGAGATACTACTTTGCCAACAAAGGTCCGTCTAGTCAAGGCTATGGTTTTTCCTGTGGTCATGTACGGATGTGAGAGTTGGACTGTGAAGAAAGCCGAGCACCGAAGAATTGATGCTTTTGAACTGTGGTGTTGGAGAAGACTCTTGAGAGTCCCTTGGACTGCAAGGAGATCCAACCAGTCCATTCTGAAGGAGACCAATCCTGGGATTTCTTTGGAAGGAATGATGCTAAAGCTGAAACTCCAATACTTTGGCCACCTGATGTGAAGAGTTGACTCATTGGAAAAGACTCTGATGCTGGGAGGGATTGGGGGCAGGAGGAGAAGGGGACAACAGAGAATGAGATGGCTGGATGGCATCACAGACTCGATGGACGTGAGTTTGAGTGATCTCCGGGAGTTGGTGATGGACAGGGAGGCCTGGCGTGCTGCGATTCATGGGGTCGGAGGGAGTCTGACACGAATGAGTGACTGAACTGAACTGAACTGAATGATTGAAGGAAGGAACTGGGTTAGGGCAGGAAGCTAATTTAAGATTGTTAATTTGGAATCTTGTTTAATTGTTGAGGAAAAAAGGTTGTTGTAGTAATATTTAGGAGAAGGAATAGCTAAGGATAACAACAACAACAAAGAACTTAAAGAGCTAGATTGCTTAATGGGAAGAAACTTTTTCCCCCAGAAACTAGAGGTAAATACATGAGTATTTTAAAATAGTGACCTAGCAGGGACTTCCTTGGTGGTCCAGTGGTTAATAATCTGCCTTGCAGTGCAGGGAACATGGACTCAGTCCCTGGTCAGGGACCCTGGGGTTCCACATGCCATGGAGGAACTTGAGTCTGCATGCCACAGTTAAGGCCCCACGCAGCTAAATGAGTTTTAATAGTAAACTAAAAGAGAACAGTAAAATAATGACCTGGGAAGTTCCCAGGTGGTCCGTTCTGTGCTTCCAATGCAGGGGTGTGAGTTTGATACTGGTTGGAGAATTAAGATCCCACTTGTCTCACTACATAGACAAAAAATTTTTTTTAATTTTTTAAATACATAAAATAATGACCTATTAATATAAATCTGGCTCTTTCATGTGTTCAACATCTTGACTGTATGGCTTCCCTAAGAGCCTGTCATATGTTAATGTTTATTTGATTCTTGTCCATCAGGGTTCCATGGGAAGTCCTTTGACAAGACCAACACCACGGTCACCAGCCAACTGGTCCAGTCCTCTTACTTCTCCTACCAATACATCACAGAATACTTTATCTCCAAGGTAATAAAAGGATTGTTTACCATCATGGTTTGTATTTGCAGATTCCCATTGTTAGAAAAACCGACATCAATATAAATCCAGTTGATTACTACTTAACTAAAATGTCTTGGACACATAGAAATTTAGCAAATTAAAACAATGTTAGGTTTATTCCAAAATGAACCCTTTAGATGATAATAATATATAGGATATGGAATTCTTTTTCTTGTAAGTGACAGGAAAACTTATGGATGCAGCTTTTGGAAAAAAAACAGTAATTAAACATTAAATACCATAGTTACTATTTCTCAGATAAGCTGTATAAATCCATTAATTTCCAATTGTGTCTTTCAGTTATAATAGTTGATATAAACGATGAGATCAAGTTTAATGAAAATTTAGATCTAATATTGGCCAACCACCTATTAAAAATAGAAAACAAAATTAAGTTTATAGACAAAAAAATGTAAAAATAAAGAAAAACATATAGGGAGGGGTTAAATATAAAATGGCCATAAGTATACTTCTTATGAAAAAAATGTTATCTTGAGATTGATCTTCATGAGACTTGTGAAATTTTCACACAGTTGAGCAAATCCCACGTGAGCTATATTTCAGAAGTTATTAATTAAGTCATTAATGGATTAACATTTTTTTCCCTTCTCCTGGTCTTTAAAAAATGGCTTAGTAGCCATTATTGTCCTTATCAGCTTGATTTTTGTTATTAGCCATGTAGCATATTCTTCATCATATTCATTACAATTTATGTTTCATTATATTGCAAAACATATTGCAAACTTACCATCATATTTTTTCCATGCCTGTGCATATGTGATAATTATGATGGCTAAATTCCAGACTGAGTTGAATTTTAGAATCTGATTATAAAATTCATATTGTGGGACTTCCCTGGCAGTCAAATGCGTAAGGCTCTGTTTCCATCCCTGGGGTCAGGGAAGTAAGATTCTGCATGCCTCATGATGTGGCCAAAAAAAAAAAGAATTCATATCAGTAACACTTATATTCTATGTTAAAAATTCTCAGTCATCTTACATATTTGTGTAAAATGTATTTATCTCCTCTTCCAGCAGTACCCACTGGGGTTAGCAAACTCTGTAAAGAAGTCATATGGTAAATATTTTAGACTTTGCAGACAGGGTAGCCTTTGTCAGGTCTATTCAGCTCTGCTGTTGAGTGTGAAATACCCATAGACAATAGCTAAATCAATCAGCATCGCTATGTTCCAAAATAATTCCGGGAAGATCCCCTGGAGGAGGAAATGGCAATCTACTCCAGTACTCTTGCCTGGAAAACGCCATGGACAGAGGAGCCTGGCGAGCTGCAGTCCATGGGGTCACAAAGAGTTGGGCACAACTGAGTATGCATGCACACACACACACAATTTGAGTTTTATATAATTTTCTTGTGTCATGAAATGTGTTTTGACTTTTTCTCAGCTATTTCAAAATGTAAAAAAAGTTCTTAAGGTGAAAAGAAAAACCAGTTGTCAAGGGCTGTGCCTTATAGAGTCACTATAAACTGCCCTTGATGAGCAAACAGGGGGACATACTCTTTAGCCATTTGTACCTGTCAGGTTTTGTTTTGCTAATTATGCTTTAGAACATATACATCCTCTAACTCTGTCTTTATAAACATCCTGTGCCATTTCCTCAGATGTATTTGTATTTTAAAACTACACAGAAACAAAAGTTAATTGTTGTTTTTTTCACAGTGCTTTTGATTATGACACAGAAAATATGAACTCTGAAGATATATATAGCTCTCTTAGAGGTGTCACTGAAGCAATTCAGAATTTCAGCTTCCGTAGTCAAGAAGATATGAATGAACCGGTGAAAAGAGATTCTAAAAAAGATGATGGCGATTCAGTGAGTATTTGAATATTCTTACATTGCACACGTTTTCATTAAGAGTTTTTAATTTTGTTTTTAAACTTTGCTTTCTGTCACTTTCAGATATAAACTTCCAGAAGTCAATTACTCAGTATTTACTGAGTACCTACCTTGCTCCAGGCTCTGTTCTGCGTCTTAGATTTACAAGGCATAGATGCTGCCCTCAAGTTCCTTGTGGAGTTTCAGATAGCGATTAGTGCTGTACAAAAGATGACATTTGCATTGAGACCCAAATAGAGCCATACACGATCTAGGAGAGGAGAATTCCATTAAGGAAATAGCAGGCACAGAGACAGTTAGATGGGATCAGGCTTTGTCCAGCTGAGAGCCAGGATGAAAGCCAGTATAGTTACGAAAGCACATGCATTATGAAAGAGCAGAGGACCAGAACATCGGCCAAATCCCATGGTTCTTGTAGGACAAAATAAAGTGTTTAGACATTTTGAAAATTCCTGTTCAGTGTGGTGATATTTTCATCAGTTTATGTGGTTCCAGTTAAGAAGTTTTGGCCCATGTTTCTAACATTTGTGAATATTATTGTTCAGTTTATTTCTGCCACTATGAAAAGAGCTACTGATACTTTTCTACTCTATTTCAGCTTTCCTCTGACATCGTAGACTTCTCTAAGAACAAGCTAGCCCACCATTTCCCGTGGACCTGTGGTTTCTCAGTGTCTGCACAAGTGTAGAACGCTGCAGTACTTCCGCAGACCTCTACAGGGCCCCCTTCTCTGCCTCCCGACTTCTTTCTGCTATTGTTTTTCTCCCCGTGCCTACATGGCGGATGGGCCAGTAAACTGAACGCCAAACCCTGCTTACTACTCGTAAGGCAGTGCGAGTAGTGCTGCCTTCATAATGCACGTGCTTTCGTAACTGGACTGGCTTCCATCCTGGTTCTCAGCTGGACATTTGAGGTTCCCTGCCTCACACACAAGTTGAGTGTGGTAGCAGTGAGAGGTTAGGAAGCATCACTGCATGATCGAGGCTTCCTTCCTAGAGGAGCAGGGGCAGTGCCAAGCAGTGGATTCTGGCAGGAGTGAGTTTGCCATTTACTCACTAGTCAGATTACCATCTGTAGATCTCATGTCTGCCTAAGGAAACTAGGGATGTTACTGCATACCTTAAAAAATTATTATGCATATAATAAATCATGTGATTCCATCCAACCCAGACCTCTCTTCTGAGTTCCCGATTCATACATCTAGCTTCCTGTTTGAACTCCAGATCTTTCCCCCAAACTGTTCTTTTCTCTCTCAGTTGATACAATGCTAGTTGCTCAGCCAGAAACCTTGGACAGACAGTTGTCCTCATCTTGTCTGTTTCTCATCCTCCCTACTCAGTCCATCAGGAAATCTGTGTAGTCTGTCTTCAGAAACAACCCGCAGTCTACACAGTAGAATTTTTTCCCTTGTTACCTCTCCAGCCTCATCCCCTACTACTCTCTTCTGCTCTAGCCACTTGCCTCCTCGCTGTTCCTTGAACGTACAGGGCATGCTTTTTGCCTCAGTGCCTTTGTCTTGGCTGCCCCTCTGCCTTAAACATTCTTACTCCAGATAGCCATGGCCAGTTTCCTCGTTTCCTCCATATCTTCGCTGCAGTGGCTTCCCAGTGAACCTTAGTCTAACCACACTGACTCACCTGCAGCCTTGGCACTCAGATCCCTTTAATACTGCCCTTGCCTGCCATATGAGCATCACCTCCTCCTGTACCACATATGTAACTCACTCATTACATTTTCCTAATGTCTCTGTCCCTCAACTAGAATGTCAGCTTCATGAGGATAGATAGCATTCTCTCGTTTGTTAACTGATAATATTCTCAATGCCAGTAATGGTGCCTGGCATGGAATACGTGTGCAGTAAATATTTAAAGAATATTGTAGAACACCTTGCTACTGGCGTAGCACATGGTTGCTCAGTAGATGGTGGTAATTGGTATTTTGATAAGTTATGTTAATGTGCCCAAACTCCATCATGCACCGTTCCAAAAGTCATGCTGTCCTTTGTGACCTCTTTTTCCTTAAGTAGGCCTTTTTAAATTCGGTTTTCTTATACTTTATTAACATACTGTCATTACAGAATTTACAGCCTTAATAATGAAATCTGGCAGCTTTTAGTTCTGTTTCTAATGGAAGTTGTTTCGTATCTTTTACTGGCATAGAGAAACTTGCTAATAACATTGTGTATATTTGATCCCACCCTTGATAAGGAAACTGTAGAAGTCATTCAGTTCAATACAGTTCAGTTCATTTCAGTCGCTCAGTTGTGTCCGACTCTTTGCGACTGACTCTTTGCGACCCCATGAATCGCAGCACGCCAGGCCTCCCTGTCCATCATGAACTCCCAGCGTTCACTCAGACTCACGTCCATCAAGTCAGTGATGCCATCCAGCCATCTCATCCTCTGTCGTCCCCTTCTCCTCCTGCCCCCAATCCCTCCCAGCATCAGAGCCTTTTCCAATGAGTCAGCTCCTAGCATGAAGTGGCCAAAGTACTGGAGTTTCAGCTTTAGCATCATTCCTTCCAAAGAAATCCCAGGGCTGATCTTCAGAATGGACTGGTTGGATCTCCTTGCCGTCAAAGGGACTCTCAAGAGTCTTCTCCAACACCACAGTTCAAAAGCATCAATTCTTTGGTGCTCAGCCTTCTTCACAGTCCAACTCTCACATACATACATGACCACAGGAAAAACCATAGCCTTGTCTAGACAGACCTTTGTTGGCAAAGTAGTATCTCTGCTTTTGAATATGCTGTTTAGGTTAGTCATAACTTTCCTTCCAAGGAGTAAGCGTCTTTTAATTTCATGGCTGCAATCACCATCTGCAATGATTTTGGAGCCCCCCAAAATAGTCTGACACTGTTTCCACTGTTTCCCTATTTCCCATGAAGTGATAGGACCAGACACCATGATCTTCATTTTCTGAATGTTGAGCTTTAAGCCAACTTTTTCACTCTCCTCTTTGACTTTCATCAAGAGGCTCTTTAATTCCTCTTCACTTTCTGCCATAAGGGTGGTGTCATCTGCATATCTGCGGTTATCGATATTTCTCCCGGCAATCTTAATTCCAGCTTGTGCTTCTTTCAGCCCAGTGTTTCTCATGATGTACTCTGCATAGAAGTTAAATAAGCAGGCTGACAATATACAGCCTTGACATACTCCTTTTCCTATTTGGAACCAGTAGAGACAGCATTCTTTCATGATTCTTATTTGCCCTTATGGGTATGGTTTCTTTACATCTTTTCTAGTAAACTTTGACTTTCTGAATATAAGTTTTAGCTCATCATCATGTGGATTTCCATTACTTAATTTTTTTCAGCTGGTTTTTGTTATCTTCTCAAAATAGCCTTTCAAGTAGTAGGGAAATACCTTTTTAGACTTTCAAACAGATATTTGAAATGATTTAATTTTCTGTGCCTTCCTCTTCCCATTAATAGATGTGTGGCGGTCCTGGGATATCTGACCCAAGAGCAGGAGGTGATGCTACTGACTCAAGCCAAACAGCCCTTGATAATAAGGCTTCACTGCTCCATTCAATGCCTGCTCACTCCTCTCCACGCTCCCGAGACTATAATCCATATAACTATTCAGATAGCATGAGTCCCTTCAACAAGTCTGCCCTCAAGGAAGCCATGTTTGATGATGATGCTGACCAGTTTCCTGATGGTATGTCGTGTCTGTGTTTGGAGGACTGGTAATCAATGACGCAAAAGAATATACATGTTCTTTTTGTGTAACTCCCTAAAAAGGAAGGCTCTCTGAGGGTGGGAATGTTCTCTGCCGTCTTCCAGGAGCTCATTTGTCTTGGTTTAGTAGTTTCCTTCTCCATAATAAAAGACAGATTAATCATCCTAAGATCATCTTTGACATCAAGAAAGCTTTAGTTTTCCCAGGAACAACTGAAACCAGTTACATTTTCATTTAGTTATTAATTTTTATACAGAGTGACAAAACCCTTTAAAGGGATACCCATTCTTTAGTGTGAAGTTATAAACTCTTTAATCAAGAATTGTATGTGGGAAAAGGTACAGTCAAGATTTGGAGTTGGCTTAGGTCTAAGGGGTGTGTGTGTGTGTGTGTGTGTGTGTGTGTGTGTGTGTGTCGCTCAGTCGTGTCAGACTTTGCGACCCGGTGGGACTGTAGCCCACCAGGCTCCTTTTTCCATGGAATTCTCCAAGCAAGAATACTGGAGTGGGTTCCCATTTCTTTCTCCAGGGGATCTTCCCAACCCAGGGATTGAACCCAGGTCCCCTGTGTTGCAGGCAGATTCTTTACCATCTGAGCTCCAGGGAAGCCTGGGTCTAACTAAGCTCTCAATACGTATGAAACAAGCTGCACCAGCTGGGAGGCTGGCTGGCCTTCCTGAACTTCACTTGGCGGTTGGGACGCCATCTCACTGCCCTTCTGACCACAGCATGCTGTAAGGTTTGGATGAGATATATAGAAACTGACTATAAAGTGTGAAACAGTGCAAATAGTATTTTCTTTGTTTTTAATAATAAGGAACTGCATATTTCCTCTGTAAATTATGTGATTCATTACTTCTTTATTGAACTAAAGGCTTAAGTAATCTTTAGTAATATGTAACTATGTGTAGATAAACTTGAAAGTCTCCCCCGCAACACTGCCTCATGATTTCATAATTAGGTATTAATAGTTTCTGGTATTCCTTTATTCCCTCAGTGTTGCTGTCGGTGAACTTATTTTTGCATAAACTTTTGTGCACATATACAGATAATTTTAAGAGAGTTCTAGAGATAGAATTGCTTAATTAAAGGATATGTAAGCCTTAAGTTTTCAGAGTTACTACCAGTTACCAACTCAAAACACATAGCCAGTTTAAGTAATACTGATTTCCTCAGCAATCCAGAATGTTTAAGTGTTTTTATGTTTTATCATTGTGATAGGTATAAAATAGGTTATCCTAATGAGCAGTTTCTTTAATTGTTAGGAAGACTGAAAAATTAGCTCTCAATTTTGTTTTTTAATTTTTCTGATTTTGGAGAGTAGAAAGATCTCTTCACTTCTGTATTTCTTTACTATTGCAGTCAGTGAATCATATTTTTACCAACATGTCATAGTAAGTGACTGAATATATCACAAATATCACAAAGGCAAAATTATGACAATATACCAAATTCCCTAAATTACATAAGAATCTATAAAATTGTGACCATTATGCACTCCGGTATGTTTTAATCTGTCATATGTAGTTGACTGTGCTGTTGAGGTTTAGTTACCATAGCAGCATAACAGGAGTGTGTGAATAAACTGGCCATAGCAGCAATGTGCCCTTGCATCCCTGAGTCATACCAGCAACCTGGTGATGGAGACCTAGCTTTAACACCTTAATTGTTTTTATATTATTTATGCACAGCGGTCACAGCTGCTTCATCTCCCATCTATGTGTAGGGTTGCTTTTTAAGTATTATTTCAAAACAGGCAAAAGCTTAAAAGTTGTGAATACAGTTCTTCTTCTTGAGAAGAATCAAACCCCATCAACCCTAAAGAAAATCAACCCCGAATATTCATTGGAAGGACTGATGCTGAAGCTGAAGCTCCAGTATTTTGGCCACCTGATGTGAAGAGCCAACTCACTTGAAAAGATCATGATGCTGGGAAAGATTGAGGGCGGGAGGAGAAGGGAATAGCAGAGAATGAGATGGATGGCAACATCAACTCAATGGACATGAGTTTGAGCAAACTCTGGGGGATGGTGAAGAACAGGGAAGCCTGGTGTGCTGCAGTCCATGGGATTGCAAAAAGTTGGATACCACTGAATGCAGATCACAAATCAGAAATCACAAATCAGAAACAGGATGTTTACAGTTTTAAAATACCTTCCCCCCCAAAAAACCTACTAACTACAAAATGGGTAACTTCATAGTGGAGAAGCCTAGAGCAGCACCATAATTAAGTAATCACAGTTACATCACCAGCCGTGGGGCAGAGTGAAATCGTGTGTTAGTCAACAGATGCACTATCACCTCTGTGATCCTGATGCCAAGAGCACATAGTCTAAATCTGATCATAAGAAAACATCAAACAAACCTTAATTGGGGGAAATGGTACAGAATAACTGGCCTTTAATTTTTAAAAGTGCCAGGGTCATGAAAACCAAGAAACGACTGAACGCTGAAGGAGGCATGAAGACTAAATGCAACATGACCTTCTTATAAGTATAGACATATAACTTACGTGTAGATGCATAATTTCCTGTTGTATTCAATGGGTTATAAGGTTTAATTATCATTCTTTATTTTGATGCTCAAGTTATCCTTGACTTGACCACCAGGATCCCATTTAAGCTGGCTTTGTGTCCTTTTAACATGTGCCCATCCTTACGTTCTGATACAGCATAATCTTACACTGTCCTTACTTCAGTCTTGGAACCAACCATTTCTCCAAGGATCAACCCTTGGTTTCTTTTAATAGAAAATGATCTTTTAAGACTAAAGTTTGGGCACTTGTTATACTTCCTCTAAGTGACTAGAGCTAAGGAGTATGTATGCATTGATATAAATCTATTTCTGTATCTGTCAAAAGCTGTATGTTTGTACCAGTAACTCCAATTCCAGTCTAGCACCATGAGATTAATTTTAGTTTCTCTCTTTACATGCGGATAACCTCTGTGAAAAACCTGACTTCCATTATATTTAGTACATTTACTTATTTGATCAGCCCTGCTGTGTGCAGCCGGTTCTCCATCCCGACCACCACTTCCTCGCTTGCACACATGCATGCCTCTCCCTGCCGGGCTCCCCCTTCCACGTGGACACTGATACCCAGTGCCCTTCTGCTTGGGCTCTTGTCAGATCACACCTGGTTGCCACTACATGGGGACACACTTCTTATTCTGGCTGAACTCTGAAACCCCTACCTTTCCCCTTCTCACACATGGAAACCCTCCTTACTCTGCCCATGAATGTGTCCCCAGGCCCGCAATTTTGATGAGTGAAAAAATATCTTCATTTTATGAAATTGAGGAATTGCGTTTTTACCAACTTCTCATGTTAAGAGACTTGATATATCACAAATATCATATCAAAAGCCAAAATTGTGACTGCATAGCAAGATCACCCCCTACTCTAATTTTCTTCTCCTTTACTAAAGATCGTCTGTTTCCTATTTGTTAAAGGAAAATATCTTTGGAAATTAGCTGAAACCTAAACTGGGTTAAATAGTTCTGAATTTGAGAACATTATTTCTTCACAGCATAGTACTTGATTGACTTCTGAAACATAAGCCAGACCTTTTATGTTGAGTAAACACTCTTCAAAGATGGATAAGCCTCCTACTAAACCAAAATAGTAGTTTCTCCAGGCTTTGTGCAGCAGTTATTTTCATTTATTGTCTGTTTTCTTTTTAAAATCTGAGGTGAAGACTTTGTTTGACATTATTGTGAATGTTGCTGACATTATCCTGTTTAATATATTGACCTCAATTTTGCTGTTTTGATTTTTCTTTTATACCCTGGCCCCAAGTAAAATTTATCCTCTTCTTTTTGTTTTCACAATGTAAAACTTTTGTTCAGTTCAGTCGCTCAGTCGTGTCCGACTCTCTTGCAACCCCATGAACCGTAGCACGCCAGGCCTCCCTGTCCATTACCAACTCCTGGAGTCCACCCAAACCTATGTCCATTGAGTCCGTGATGCCATCCAACCATCTCCTTCTCTGTCGTCCCCTTCTCCTGCCCTCAGTCTTTCCCAGCATCATGAGTCAGCTCTTCGCATCAGGTGGCCAAAGTACTGGAGTTTCAGCTTCAACATCAGTCCTTCCAAAGAACATCCAGGACTGATCATCTTTAGGATGGACTGGTTGGATCTCCTTGCAGTCCAAGGGACTCTCAAGAGTCTTCTCCAACACCACACTTCAAAAGCAGCAATCCTTTGGTGCTCAGCTTTCTTTACAGTCCAACTCTCACATGCATACATGACCACTGGGAAAACCATAGCCTTGACGAGACGGACCTTTGTTAGGAGATAACTACTTTCTTCAAGTGGGAGTTCCTACGAAAGAAAATTTGTTTTAAAACTCTGAGATACTCTTATTAAGTATCTCTCTTACTCAGATGTTCCTGTACATGTCACAGACAGAGACATACATTAGTGATAGATTTATCACAGTAAAAAGACAAACCCACTCATAGCCACTTCTGATTATGACCTTTGTAAAGTTCACCAGGGACTGTAATATTCCAGAATACATACTATCGCTGGTGAGGATAATACTGTTATTCAAGAGAAACTCATGTTTTAGACCCAGACTCTCATTCTGACCCTGGGAGGTGGGTGCCGTTTTCCAGTTCTGCTGATAAGAAAACCCAGCCTCCACAGTAATTAGGACTGTGCTCCCGTCCCACAAAGGCCGAGAGAGAGGGGCTCGGTGAGACTCCTGAGCCTCTGTTCTTTCCACAGAACCACAATGCCTTTCTGTGTTTGAAGAGGAGATCCAGTTGACTGTACTTTATCGACAAATAATTTGTCCTTTCTTTGGCAGAAATTATTTTCCTGTCAGTCATCTGTCCAGACCATTATATGTGACAGATCATTTCTAATTATCTTCTAGAGTAATTACAAAGCCTGTATTCATGAAGAAGAGAACTGAGTTCCTTTGAAACAAAGCATTTTCTTGAGATTTCCCTTTGTTCAGCTGAAATAAAACACACTCTTAATCAGAATGATTTTCTGACATCTTTGAAAGTCTGATAATGTAACTTCTCAGGGGCGATTCTTGAGGAGTTTGTAGCGATGTATTTATCCTGCTTTAGTAGTTCTTGTTAAACCAGCAGCATTGTTCTAATGTTGGTCTATAACAGATGGGTTTATTGTAAGTTTATTTTTTTTCTCCAAATTAAGATCTTTAAACTGAAATTTCTTGTTTTTTCCTGATTTTGCTCTGCATTTCTTAAAAATTCTTCTTAATTTTCCAAACTCCTAATTTGGTTCTCCTCAGTGCTTATTTCCAGATTACCTCAAGTGATGATTTCAGTAGTCACATTTTGTGCTGTCATGTACGAGTGCTTGGGGATCAGAGGTTCTTAGTGCTCTTATTATAGCTCCACGAAAGTTGTCCTAACACACGTCCTTTTTTATAGTCAGTAAGTGTGGTCATTTTGTTTGGTTCAGTTTCCCTTCCCTATCATTGTTAGTTTTATTCCAATAGAAGTCATCTGGGAACTTCAGTGGAGGTTCAGTGGTTAAGACTCGGCGCTTCCAGTGCTGAACGGGGCCATGGGTTTAACGCCTGGTTGAGGAGCTAAGATTTCCATGCCATGGGGGTGCAGCCAAAAGAGGGGGGGAAAATTCATCTGTTCTGGTAGTTCAGCTTGGTTTTCTTTCTTCAGATTTCTGAATCCTCTTAAGTGAAATATAGCTTTTCTTTCCGTAGTTGTAGATTCCCAGAGATCTGTAATGTCAGGTCATTGGTGCCTCTAGGTCCGTGGCTAACCAGCCAACAGGATGTGCACAGTACTGTCTGTTTTTATGGACCAGTAATGAGCCATCTGGCAGACTACAGCCTCCAGGGTCACTTTAGGGAAATGTGCAGTTTCCTCTCGAACCTCTCCTTCTGTTGGCTGTGACCCTCCCCAGAAGACTAGAATGCTCGTGCCGAGCAGAGCCACAGAGCATACGGCTCCACAGTGTGAGACGTCTTTCCTGGAGAGGCAGTGACCCCAGGTGGACCTTCTAGGCTCAGGCACCATGGTCTGTGGTTATTTTATTCCAGAGATGGGGTTAGAAGGGAAAGGAATCTCTGGCACAAGCTCAGCTCACACAAATGCCTGCCCACGTCCCTTAAAACCTGAATTTATCATGCATTTTATCATCAAAAGGATTTAGGAAGAATTTCTGGTGTTTTGTAATGTTCTGAAGTGAACTTTGGGATTGAATCGTCTTTCCTACAAAGATGACTCAAAGCATTATCTGACGACTGTTGAAAAATAAGCAACGTGTCCTTTAACATTCAGAAAATTAATGAGTTCATAATTATACTTTTAAAAAAGAAAGCAGAAACAAATGAAAACTCCTTGATAACCACTGGGCCCAAACTCTTGACTCTGAAATTTAAGGGGAAATATTAAACTCCTTTTCAGAGTAATCAAAATAGCACTAGTTGACAAACTAACGCTCAGAAAAATAACAACACATTTTAAACTCCTAATAAAGTAATTAATTCAGCCCCATCAGTGAGTGAAATCTTTAATTCAGAGACTGACAGACAGAGAACTTTACAATGGTAGGATCAAATTGTTACTGGTTAAATCCAGTGATCACTATTGGTATCGCTAAAAATGGAGTACCCAAACCCTGTGAGCCTCTTGGCACGACAACATAGAAATGCATGCTGAAGTGAGGAAGGATGAAATGATACATTTGGGATTTGCTAGAAATATTTGAGAAAAATAAGTGAGAGTGGGAGCAAAGATGATATAAGAATGGTAAAATCTTAGTTTTTAAGTCTGGGTGATGGGGGTTCATAATATGATTGGGGGTTCATTACGCAGTTCTCTCTTTCATGAATTTTTATCATAAACAGTTTTAAGCTAGCATTGAGGTTTGGGGGATGACAAATGGAAAAGAATCTTAGTCATTTTTGTTTGCTTTTTTTATAACCAAATTTCTGTCTTATCTCCTGATGTTATAAAGTTATCATCCCCATCCTTGTAAAAGTTGCCCTCTGAAGCCACAGAATTAACATCATGTCCATATGGCAGATCTTTCCCTAGACCACTCTGACCTGGTTGCAGAGTTGTTGAAGGAGCTGTCTAACCATAATGAACGCGTAGAAGAAAGAAAAATCGCCCTGTATGAACTCATGAAACTGACACAGGAAGAATCTTTCAGCGTTTGGGATGAACACTTCAAAACGATATTACTCTTATTGCTTGAAACCCTTGGGGATAAAGAGGTAAGTGGCAGAACATATAAACAATAGCCTGTTTTTGTGTCTTGGTTGCCTGTCATTGCCTATTAATCAAACACTACACATAGTTGGCATTTGGGGAAATGAGTCTTTGCTGCTGCTTCAGTGCCATAAAATACTTTTTCTTCTCAACCAAGTAGATCAATGATTTTGAACAATTAACCACAGGAAAATATTGCTGACATAAATTTTTATTCAAACGTGCAACTTTTTTGCATATTTGAATCAATTATTCAGAAGTAAATAATTTTTCTAGTAGAGCTAGTGGTTCTTCGTTTCTTTGAGACGTGTAAGTTTTCAGCTGGAGATGTGAAAGCCTGGTTACGTAATTACCACATATTTTATGCAGTTCTCTACCGTTCCCTCGGCCTATATTAAGCGTTCAGTTCAGTCGCTGAGTCATGTGTGACTCTTTGCGACCCCATGGACTGCAGCACGCCAGGCCTCCCTGTCCATCACCAACTGCCGGAGTTTACTCAAACTCATGTCCATTGAGTCGGTGATGCTATCCAGCCATTTCATCCTCTGTCGTCCCTTCTCCTCCCGCCTTCAATCTTTCCCAGCATCAGGGTCTTTTCCAGTGAGTCATTTCTTCGCATCAGGTGGCCAAAGTATTGGAGTTTCAGCTTCAGCATCAGTCCTTCTAATGAATATTCAGGACTGATTTCCTTTAGGATGGACTGGTTGGATCTCCTTGCTATCCAAGGGACTCTCAAGAGTCTTCTCCAACACCACAGTTCAAAAGTATCAGTTCTTTGGCTCTCAGCTTTCTTTATACTCAACCTCTCACATCCATCCATGACTACTGAGAAAACCATAGCTTTGACTAGACAGACTTTCGTTGGCAAAGTAATGTCTCTGCTTTTTAATATGCTTTCTAGGTTGGTCATAACTTTTCTTGCATTACAACATAAAAATGTTTCGTTTTAGCCTACTATCAGGGCTTTGGCATTGAAGGTGTTGAGAGAAATCCTAAGGCATCAACCAGCCAGATTTAAAAACTATGCAGAATTGACTGTCATGAAAACACTTGAAGCACATAAAGACCCTCATAAGGAGGTGAGTCATCTAACAGTGAAAGTGTCACTTTGCTCCCGGTGCTTTTGATCTTATTATATGAAGCATAATAAATGTGTTTGGAAAGTGCCCTTGACAAACATTTTCTTTATGACCAGTTCATGTTCAAGGTAGTATCTGATTGAAAGGCAAAAATATGTTCTTTTCTGTTAAATTAGATATCATGGCGTTCTATCCAAAATAGGATAACTCCAGGATATAATTTATCTGACTTTATTTTCTCCTTTCACTCACTTTTAGATTTCCACTTAGAGTTTACCAGTCATAACTTCACTTTCCATTTACCAGTAGGATTTGTTTTTTTTTTTTAATAACTAATGGAAATAAGAATTGTTGTTATTTTAAAGTGGTATATTGGCTTTAAGAGCTAGGTATCTGTTAAAAGAGTTTATTCAATAAAACACAGGACAGCTTTCCTGAAAAAGTCCTATAAACCTGTCTCATTACTTCATTGTTAGGATATCCCCTCCATAACCAATGGCATTGAAGAGACAATCATAAGGACTTTTATTAAAATCTTAGAAATAATTAGAAAAGCCAGTTTCAAATAGGGACTGCAATTCTAAGAGCATTAGGTGTCTCTAAGACATGAGCAAAAGACAAGTCAAAAAAAAAGTAAAGTTAAAACAGCAATAAAACAATAGATTAAAGCTCAGTATAAGAACCAAAACTGTAAAACTCTCAGAAGAAAGCATAGGTGTCAAACTTTGTTACCTTGGATTAGGCAGTAGTTAGTTTCTTAGATATAATGCCAAAAGTAGAGATAACAAGGGAAAAAGTATAAATTGAACTTTTATCAAAATGAAAAACCTTTGTGCAAAAGACACTCTCAAGAAAGTAAAAAGACAGCCCACAACATAGAATGTTTTTGCAAATCATGTCTTTGATTTGCATGGTATCAACAACCATAATATATGAAGAACTCTTATACCTCAACAATCAAAAGATAAATAACTCAATTTTTAAGTGAGCAGAGAACCAGTTGACACTTCTTAAAAGAAGATATACAAATTGCCAATAAGCACATGAAAAGATTCTCAGTCTCATTTATCTTTAGGGAAATGCAGCTAAAACCACACTGAAACAAAACATTTCACATACATGACAATAAGAAAATCTTGATGATGCTATGAAGAAATCAAAACCATCTGAGTTATTTACCTTTCAGAAGTTATGACTGAATCTTGTGGTATTATGCACCATAACTTTTAAATCTACCTGGATTTTTAATCCACTTTTAAAAAATCCAGCTGGTGTTTGGGTGGTACATCTGTAGCATCTTACTGAAGCCTTAAAAAAAAAAAAACTATGAAATATTTGTAGTTTAGTTATCCACCTTCTGAGCCAAATAAGGCCAGCAGCATACCAATTTTTAGGAAAGAAAATTGATATCCTTAAGCTATTACAACCAAAATTAGCGTTGGTCTACTGACTTCCCAGGGGCTTCCCTGGTGGCTCAGTGGTAAAGAACCTGCCTGCCAATGCAGGAAACATGGGTTTGATCCTTGGGTCAGGAAGATCCCCTGGAGTAGGAAATGGCAACCCACTCCAGTATTCTTGCCTGGGAAATCCCATGGACAGGAGAATCTGGTGGGCTACAGTCTGTGGAGTCGCAAGAGTGAGACAACGTAGTGACTAAACAGCAGCAGCTTCTGATTTCCAGTGCATTTTCCACTGTTCCTTTCTAAACCTCTCAGGTTGCGAGCATAAGTGAGAATTCCAGAAATAGCCACAGAAGCAGTAATCGTTACATCTTTTCAAGAGTATCTTTAGAGATTACAGATTCCAACAAAAATATAGATAACTTTTTCTTCTTGCAAAATCAGCATCTTACCTCCCCAAGTCCAGTATAGAAGGAAAGAAAATCATTATGAACAGTAGGGGAAATAGATTGTTAATTTGATAACATATTAATGAAATGACTTATTTTGTAATAATATGATAAAAGGGGCACAAACCATCCTGGAGTTGAGGGTCCTAAGACTGAGCAGGGTCTCAGCATGGCTGATGCTGAGGACTCCAGTGACAGGATAGTCTAGGTGGACAGAGCCTCTGCTCCTCTGCAGAACTCAACCACAGTACCGTGTTCAAACTGCTCTAATCGTTAAATCAAGCCAGCATTAAGAGAGTACAGAAAAATAAAGACATAGTCCCCAAACTCCCAAAATTCATATAGATTTTATATATAGAAACCTTTTGATTGCAGGCACAGAAATGGCTTTTTGATATCCCCAAACCTTCTGTATTACAGCACTGAGCAAAAATGTTACCCAATAAATACATGCTGTTTATTTTTTAAAAAGAGAACACAGAAGAAAGAAGAATGATATAATAAAGCCCCGTGTATCCGTTTATTTACTTTCGTGTTTTCAAAGAAAACTCCAGATCCCATGTTGTATTATGTATTTCATGAAATGTGCACACCCAGGACACAGCATACATTTTACAGAATCCCTTCCCTGCTCAGCATTGCCCTCTGTCCTAGGTGGTGAGATCTGCTGAGGAGGCCGCATCGGTGTTGGCCACTTCCATCAGCCCGGAGCAGTGCATCAAAGTGCTGTGTCCCATCATCCAGACTGCAGACTACCCCATCAACCTGGCTGCCATCAAAATGCAAACAAAAGTGATCGAGAGAGTGTCCAAGGAAACGCTTAACCTGCTTTTGCCAGAGATCATGCCAGGCCTAATACAGGTAAGCAGTAAAACTTGGAGAAAGAAGCTGTGTTGATACACTGGGGATTCAGTTATTTTAGGTGCTTGGCCAAGCAACACCAGTGTCACGACCAAGCCTTCCTGCTGTCATGGGTATTCAGAGCAAAAGACCTGAGAGCTAGCTGTGTGTGTGTGGAGCGGGGTGGGTAGTATACACATAACATAAAACTTACTGTTTAGTGTGGTAACTGAGCGTTTAATGTGGTTTTATGTATACAAACCCATACATACAAAAATGGGATCTTACTTTGTGACATGCTTTGCTTAAGTTAATCAAAGACTATGAACCTTTTCCATAGAATGGGACCTTTTACTATTCCATTCTAATAAATAATATACTATAGTATAATTTTAATGACTGATATTAACTAGTGTGTGTGTAAGATGCCATCATTCATTTCTTTGTGCATCTATAGTATTAGCTTTGTGACTCTGTTCTAAGCTGCAGCTACTAAGTTGTGAGGTCCTTAAAGATAAGATCCAAATGTCTTCCTTCTTTATCTGTGTTTTGGTGCTAAGAACAGAATATACATAATAGGTGTGTGTCACACATACAGTGTTGGACATGAATAAATGTTTGTTGGATAAATAACCTAGAGTAATGGTAGGGATGGGCCAGATGTTAATCTAATTCAGCCTGGATTAGAGGAGTACCCTGACTGCCAGGCCAAGGAGGTTAGGTTTTATTCATTCGTGAGGAGCTGCTAAATACGCTAAAGCTGAAGGCTTTAGAAAGGTTAATTCAGACTTTTGCAGGCACTGGGGTGGCCTCAGAGCCAGAGATTGTAGCTTACCAGGCTAAATAAGAAAGACCCTGATAAAAAAGGCTGACAGTGGAGTTGGGGTGCTCAAAGGGAAAGGGAGGAGGGAAAGGGACATCTCTGCCTGAAAAGGTGAAAAGTTAACTTCACCCAGTCAGTAAAACTCTCGTCAGCATGCTTGACATCTCCTTTCTGAGTTGCAGTTCTGTTTCTGTGCAATGGTACTTTTCTCAGATCCTGCAGGAGTACTAACAAGGATTTCTTCCCAGGGTTACGATAATTCGGAAAGCAGTGTTCGGAAAGCTTGTGTATTCTGCCTGGTGGCTGTTCATGCAGTAATTGGTGACGAACTAAAACCGCATCTCAGTCAGCTCACTGGCAGTAAAGTAAGTAGGGCTGCTCTCTCCTAAAGGTGGTGGCCATGGGTCGCTCTTCAAAATACACTTGTTTGTGCATGTTGAAGGGTAATTTGTTACTTGACTTTTAATTAGGCTTTAAGCGTCTAACCTAATTCCTCTTACCGTTTGCAGTTTAGCTATTTGTACTTTCACGTCTGTCACTCAAATGAAGTCAGCAGTTCGGTAGGATGGCTGGTAGATTGCTGTGAAAAAAATGTCTACTGCTTCTGGTTGTTCCTAATCACCAACTCACTCTTCCCACTCTCACACTCAATTCTTAGCCCTATGACTGTTTAAAAATAAATAGAAAAAAAAGAAAATAATAGTGGGAACTTATGTACACCCGTGGTGGATTCATGTTGATGTATGGCAAAACCAATACAGTATTGTAAAGTAAAAAAAATTTTTTTAATTTAAAAAGAGAAAATTAAAAAAAAAAAAAGAAAATAATAAGTAGCAGTTGGAGATTCCCTGGGTGACCTGTGGTTAAGGGTCTGTGCTTCCACTGTAGGGGGACAAGGTTCTATCCCTGGTTGGGGGCCTAAAATCCCACACGCCACATAGTACAGCTGAAAAAAGAAAAAACAGAATAAATTGTGGTTATATATTCATGGATTTATATATACCAAATTATGGAACACTAGAACATTTTAAAAATTCTCCCCTATGAATTACGATAATCAAATGTTTGTTCTCATTCTCTTTCTGCTCTTATGAGCACCATAAATGTTTAATTTTTATTTGATATGTTAAAATAAATTTTACAATGAGTCCTTAAGATATAAAAAACATCAGTCTTGTTTTCTTCATTTCTTTTTTTTTTTTTAAAGAAGATTATTTATTTATTTGGCTGCATCATGTGGGCTCTAGTTCCCTGACCAGCGATCAAACCCCGGCCCCCTGCATTGGGAGCTCAGCGGCTTAGCCACTGGGCCACAAGGGAAGTCCCTGTTTTCTTCATTTCTTTGGTATCATCAAAACCTTAAATCTGTTCTAAAGGGTGAGGATAAACTATGATTTTTGAATTATGGTTTATGAACCAGTTAGCAGGACACTCACCTTCATTTAAAAAGTTTCCACAAATCCTAACAATTGGCATTACTATAATCAAAATTATTTTTTAGGTAGCAAAAGGGAATAAGAAATACATATAAAGGAAAAAGAACTCAAATATATACCTTATATTAAAACCTATACAAGTTATGGATAGATTAAAGCAGTGATTCCTAACCTTTTCTGTATTACAGACCACTTTGAGCTTCAGGTATAATCTCAAGAAAAATAAATGTATGCAGAAAATTTTACACCTAGTTTCAGAGGGTTCAGTGAGCCACTGAAGGCCATGGATGCTGGGTTAAACCATTGGGTCAAAGAGCAGATGTTAAGAAAAGCAAATTCTGAACAACTGCGTGGTTTTCAGAGGGAAAAATTTTCTGAGTTTTGTGAAAAGTTAGGTCCTGATAAGCCAGAGTCATCTGTAGAAGAATTAAAATTCATCACTTTATCAGCATACTAGGCAGCCAGTAGTAATGTTGCATGTGAAGACAATAAGAAGGTGGGAAAAATATTTGAGAATGACATTAGGTTCAAAAAAAAAAAAAGGGTGAAAAACAGAATTGTATGTGCTTTGATTCCAGACTACAAAAATATGATCTCATACAGTCCAGACTGCAAAACGCATTCCTGTGAGGAGAGCAGTGGCAGACCTAGTTGTCTGTGGTCTTGGGTGCTGGAACTCAAGAGCCTGATGTCGTCTCCTGGCCCACTGCTCTCTACCCTTTTGACCTTAGGCAGGGATGGTACATCCTGAATCTCAGTCTCCTCATCTCTAAAATGTTATGAAGATAAAAAGATAGAATGTCAGGCAGCATATGGTATAGCACATAATGCTCAGATGTTTACCATTTTTGTCCTAATGGTGACTTAAGTGTTACATGTTCATCACTTTTGAAAAGGCATGCTAGAATACTCAATCATGCACAAAACTAAGACTTAAATTTTTTTTAATTCTTAATTATCAACAATAACTAGTGCATTATAATAACCCCTCAGTCTAAAATACCTTTTGAAGCTCACATATGTGTATAATTTTCTTTAATGAGCATCTCAGGATAATTTAGAGCAGCTTGCTCAAATGACATGTGTTTGGCTTATATCTGCAGATGAAGCTACTGAATCTTTACATCAAACGTGCACAGACAGGTTCTGGAGGAGTTGACCCCACTACTGATGTTTCTGGACAAAGTTAGTGAAGCTGACAGAAGTGAACCAGGTCTCTCGAAGAAAGGACAGACAGACCACCCTCATCAATGAAAGGAAATTTTCAAATACATCTTTTGAAACTTACCATTGTTTCCCAGTTTTAGTTTTTTGTTTTGTTTTGTATTTTCCGTAACAGAGGACTATCCTCAGTCTGCATGTAACTTTTACAATAGTTATTCCAAATTCAAGAAGAAGCAGTATTAACATCAGTTGATCAATACAAAGTAATTTTTAATCTAATTCATCATTTCACACGTTTGTACTTCTTTGTCTTCCCATTAACCTTTGCCAGTGTTACAATTGTATAATTTTTTTTTAATGCTGGTTAAACAGGAATGCTTAAAGCTTTAAAGTTTAACAGTAAAACATTTTTTTGGCCTTTATTCAAATGCAGAATAATATTTTTATTGCTACTTTAAGTTTTGTTCCGTATCATGTCCTATGCTAGAAATATTGAAATGATGTGAAACAAAGCAGGACTAATTTGAACTCCAGCTGGACTCTGTTGGTGTGATCGTGATACATGTCATTAGTTGCAACTTCTTTGGGGTGATCTGTAGTTTAAAACTAAGACCTCAAAGAAACGTTACAGAACCATCCAGTTCTGTAAAGCTGGTATCGTCTGTTGGTTGTTGACCTTGCCACATTTATTTAAAACCATGTCCCCTCTCTGATCCCTTAAGAAAGCTGCACCAAATCATCAGCCTGTGTTTTTCTTGTTTTCAAGTAGAAGGTTTCATTGCAGGGTTTTTTGGTTTGTTTATCTTGGTTGTGAATGATGCTTTTTTATTTATTGATATCAAATTCACTTATGAATAAACTTGATAATGGAAACAGACAAAAAGAAAGCAAGTGCATGTGTGTCCTTGACCGTCTTCTGTTTCTCATTTAATGAACAAACTAATGATTGCGACATGGGAGTCGACCAGCACCTTTTCCTTATATGGTGGAACCTGGTTTCCTTTTGCCATAACATTGTCTTACTTGAAAACATTGATCCTGATGAGAGAGAAGATGGTGCCAAGGCTATTATTATCTTCATGTAATAGGCTCAAATTCTCTACCTCTTCAGGGCTAATACTTTTAATTGAGCTGCTGCCTATATAGTGTCTTTTAGAAAACTACTAAAAGGGTGATCTTCTGTTACTTTTTAACAAATTTTTTAATCACCTTTTGCTACACCTCTTATTTTCATGTGCAGCCAACTTTCAAAAATTACCGGTTTTGGTGAAAGGCAGATTAGATCATATGGAACCAGGACACTAATGATTTCTTACCTTGACTTTCTTTTTTTTGATCTTAAATTTGACTGGAAAGGCAAATGGCTATTAGGGAAGCAATTTGCTATTGTTAACAGAGTTATCTGTGCTTTCTTTGTTTAATTGAAAAAAAAAATGTAGAAATGTATGTAAAGAATTTAAGACGAGTACTGAATGGATGATTTGTCATAGGATTTTACCTTCCTTTGTTTTTGTTCTAGCAGCAGGAAAATAGTTTCTCTACATCACTGCCCCCCTTACCTGTAACAATTTTGTTTTCTACTGTTAATTACATTGTGTATTTATAGTTCTATGCTTACTGTTGTGCATATACTGGCAATAAAACTGTACATAACATTACTTGAAAAAATTAACAATGTATATCAGTTGTTTTTCTGTCTTACTGTGTGACAAGTCACTTATCTCCTAACTAGGATTTTAAAAGCTTTTAGAAAGTCCTATATCAGTGGTGTTCTCATGAATTTGTAAGTGCATCTGAAGAGAAAAGATTTGTCAGGAGTAGCAACCACAATCCAATGTATATATCTCTAAATGCATGTATATATTATCGCTTATCCTAAAAAAGAGAAGGTATTTTAAGCATTGAACTTGTCTCAGTAATGTTTTATGTTTCATGACCTTGGTATGTTTTATAATCATTTTGGACCGAAATATTAATTTAATTTTGACCTCTTTAAGGTCCTGCTCTAACTACTGTTGACGACTAAATAGAGTGACATAACCTGAATAATAACTCTACTTGAAAACTTAGATCAAACACCTGGCGCGTGAAGGCAGGCACTCAAGAAATGAATGGGTAACAGAAGATTATGGTTTAATGTGACAAGGTAGAAAGCTAAGTCATGTTTAAAGTTCTATTATTTCAGTTGATAAGACTATAAGAGAGTTACTGTTGACTATTCAGATTGCTATTTACAATACCTTTAATTTGTTCATTTCAGAAACATATTAAGATGTCAGCTATTAAAGAATGGTGATAAAAAGCTACCGGTTAATTTTTTTTTTCTTTCTACTTTTTTCCCCTAAGCATCAGTGTCATTCATTTACCCACACTGCTGAAAACCAATTAAAAAAGCATGTAATTCCATGTTTTAAAACATGTTTGTTTCTTGTGGGTTTTCAAAATCTTTAATAGACTTTTGACATTTTCAAGTAAGATATGGTTTGAATCTGAGGTTTCAGATTTGGAATAAATTCACTCTATTCCTTCATATTTTATTAGAAACTTAGGTAAAAACAACTTTTCACCAAGTTATATCTAACATTAAAAAACTAAAATCTTCAGGNCAGTCCAGATCTATTTGTAAACTCAAGTGTTTCTTATTATTAATTTAGAATAACATTTACAGTAAAAAGAAACAAGAATTGGTAATACTACTCCATAATATACGAGGTATTTTCTTTTTCTGAAACATTTTTTATTGAAGTATAGATGATTTACAATGTTGTGTAAGACTCTGGTGTACAGCAAAGTGTTAAGTTATACATACATATTCTTTACCATATTCTGTTTCATTATAAGTTATTACAAGATATTGAATATAGTTCCCTGTGCTATATGGGGGGGTGTGTGTGTGTAATATTTTATAAATAATAGTTTTTATCTGCTAATCCCAAACTCCTAATTTATCCCTCTTCCCCATAAGGGTTTTTTTTTTAAATTTTTCTTAACCTTTGACATCTTTGCTTCCTGTATTGTTTTAGTTCATTTTATTGTAGTTAATCAGTATAGTTTTATAGCCATGCAAATGCAAGGTCCAGAGTTAAGCTTACAAAACCTTGTCAGTTAAAAAGTTGTCCACTGTTATTGTGGAATATTTGGAAAATTTGCAAAACAAATTACCTCTTAATAGCACCACTTGAGATGATCTGTGTTGCTATTTTGTGGATTGCTAAGATAATCAATTTGACTTACTGCTGAAAACTATAAAGGAACATTGTTGTTGTGTTAGTCACTCAGTCATGTCCGACTCTTTGCAACCCCATGGACTGTAACCCACCAGGCTCCTCTGTCGATGGGATTCTCCAAGCAACAACACTGGAGTGGGTTGCCATTTCCTTCTCCAAAAAGGAACATTAAGTTTTATTAGCCAGAGAATGAAAAGTTTAGATTTCAAAACTAAGGTTTTGAACGCATCTCTTCTGTGCATGTATTTTAACATTACATTTTGAATATATTCTCTATTTGTTTTTCTATAGGATGACGTCTCATGGCAGCGAAATATTTATTCCTTGGTATGTGTGCAGCATAATCCTGGGTTGTAGACCTTTGCTGAATATTCCTGTAACAAATAACTACATCTATGGCACATCTCTAATTATTTCATACTAGGTAACTTTATAGATGTCTTTACTATGAAATTGCCAAATGTAGAAAGATATCACTTATTTAAAGATTTCCTAGTTACTTAAATAGCTGTGTCTAAATTATTCTAGCTGGTTTAAATTATTCTTGTAATAGTAATCAAAAGTAAAACAAGAAAATACAAGAAATCTTTATATGTGTAAGAATTTCAGTATCTCAGATTTGCCTACATTAATTCATGCAAAAGATATCTGAGTATTTGCCTTCAGTGACACAAAGTAGAGCAGATAGCCACGATGCAGTGTGGTTAGTGCTCTTGTAGAGAATAACACACAAGGTATTGATAGGAGGTAGGGAATGGGGGTGATGGTGCACGTAAGGTGTAATCTTTGTCTTCCTAAAAGAGATGAGGCGTAAACTTTGTCTAGAGCTAAATGGGCCTGAGACTCGTTGGGGTTACAGGACCGGAACAGCAGAGGGAAGCCAAAGAGGAAGGCAATGCTAGGGCTATATGTGAAGTAAGTAGCACTAGGGTGTATCACTAGAACTTTTTAAAACCATGGTTTGTTTGATAAAGGTAAAAAAAAAAAATTTCATTCTCTCTTAAAAGTCCCGTAAAAGATCTCCCCCAAAATCTGTGCATTCTCACAATCAAAAAAAAACTTGGATATAGCTTTTCTTTCAGTGGTTTTAGTTCAAAAGTTTTCCTTTTCTTACAGTTATAATATTGCATCTGCCTTCCAGACTGAACATACCCTTTGTATCTCCCCAACTGGCTATCATTACACAGCTTGGTATAGCTGGAACATTCCATGGGATACCAGTGGAGACTGGCACCTGACTGGGTACTAGTACTTATCTAACTGAACAAAGGAGTTCACCGAAGACAAGCTGAAAAACAGCATGATTATAGAATTAACATCACGGACACCTCAATTTTACATACTCAGAAAACTTCAGAAGTGAGTTGGTTTTTACATTACAGTTTTTTTTCCAGATTGGTCTCTATGAATCTGGTTCTGATTATCCTTATTTACCTAATAAATGTTTGAGCACCTGCTGTGCATTTAAAAGTGAAAGTCGCTCAGTCGTGTCCAACTCTATTCCACCCCATGGACTATACAGTCCATGGAATTCTCTAGGCCAGAATTACTAGAGTGCGTAGCCTTTTCCTTCTCCAAGGGATCTTCCCAACCCAGGGATCAAACCCAGGTCTCCTCCATTGTAGGTTGCATTGTAGATGGACTCTTTACCAGCTGAGCCACCAGGGAAGCTGTGTATCTGACACCTCTAAAATCTGTCTGCTGTTAATACGTAGCTGTGGATCTGGTAATGGGAGAAATGCATTAAAAGGCTTTTAGAATGTGATCGGTATAGGAGGAGTCGGCCTGTAACTCGGGGTAGAAAGTGCCCAGACGTGCTGCTTTTTGCAAACCATCCTGACCAGCTAGCCCTCGGTGCAGCCCCAATCTCCCAGTACTTTTTTTTTTCCTTAAGAGTGTGTGAGGGCTTCCGAGGTAGCACAGTGGTGAAGAATCAGCCTGCAATGCAGGAGACGCTGATTTGAACCCTGGGTTGGGAAGATCCCCTGTAAGAGGGAATGGCTACCCACTCGAGTATTCTTGCCTGGAGAATCCCCATGGACAGAGGAGTCTGGTGGGCTACAGTCTGTGGGGTCACAAAGAGTCGGACATGACTGAGCATGCACAAAGAAAGTGAATCTGATATTTTTGGAGTGAGTGAACCTCATTCAGTCGTGTCAGACTCTGCCACCCCATGGACTGTAGCCCCCCAGGCTCCCCTGTTCAGGGGATTCTCCAGGCAAGAATACTCGAGTGGGTAGCCATTCCCTCCTACAAGGGATCTTCCTGATCCAGGGATTGAACCCAGGTCTCCCTCATTGCAGGCAAATTCTTTACCATCTGAGCCACTATTTTATTGGAAGTCAATGCAAAAAGAGAGTGCTTGCTGGTTTTAATTTATAACCAGATTTATAACTTTAATTTTTATCAAAGTTCAGGTCAAAGTAGAGACTTACAGTTGAATTACTTCAACAAAGCAAGAAGTGTGCTTTCTCTTCTCCATCCTCCTAAAACCACCGTTCTCTGGGATGATTTTGCCCACTGGACGACATCTGGCAATGTTGAGTCTTTCTTGGTTGTCAGAACTTGGTAAGGAAGTGCTGCAGACATCTAGTGGGTGCAAGTCAAAGATGCTACTAAGCATCTTACATATACAGGACTGCCCCCTCCAACAACCCCCCTCAACAAAACAAGTATGCAGCCCCAAATGTCAGTAATGCCCAGGATGAGAAACCTTGCATTAAAGCAAAGGAGTTTCCGTAGATAGCTGCACTGGCAATACAGCCCAGTTTAAAAACGTTGAATCAGTTTTTTACACTAATGTTGAATAGAAAATGAAGAATCCAGAACTCATTTCCAGCTGAATTTTAGGATAAATTTTCCCATGTTTCAGTACATATGAGCTCACATGCCAAACATTCAACACAAATCATTGATCCCCAATTCTGTCCAAATTATTTTCTGTTCATTTTCTCCTGCCACCTACTCCATTCTGAAGTCTCTGCTTGGGTGCTAGGGTAGTCCTTTGCATTTTGCTCTTGTAAGAAAAATGGTGATTTTTATTTCTAAGAACTGATTTCTAGCTCTTGAGGTCAGAGAATTTCCATACAGTGAGGTTTTCTCTAGGTGTGCAGCAATGTGGATGACCGAGAAGACGCCGAAGAATGGCCTTGAGGTTTGTTGAAAAGTATTAACAACTTAATATTCAAATATTGTATAACTCCACCTGTATGAGGTACCTGGAGACAGAAAGTTTTAATACAATGGTGTTTGTCAGGGGTTTCAGGGAGGAGGGAAGAGGGAGTCACTGTTAAATGAAGGCACAGGATTATATGTTGCAGTGATGAAGAGTTCTGGAAATGGATGTTGGTGATAGTTGCAAAACTGAATATGCTTAATAACACTGAACTAAACCTTTTAAAATTATTAAGATGGTAAATTTTATGTTATATGCATTTTTACCACATATAAAAATAACAAAAAAATAATGATCATTAAGATAGGGTCCAAGTACAAAAGTGATTAAGAACTTTATTCACAACCTGATTACCATAAATGACTCTATGTAAAGATGTTTGGGTAAATAATACATTCGATGATACCCGTGGTGTTATCAGAGTAATATAAAAGAGTAGGCAAGTTGAAGCAACTTACTTTTTAATTAGTTATTATTGGAGCATAGTAGCTTTACAGTGGTGTGATAGTTTCTGCTGTACAGGAAAGTGAATCAGCTATATATATGCATATAGCCCCTCTTGAATTTCCTTCCCGTTTAGGTCACCACAGAGCATTGAGTAGCTTCCTGTGCTGTACAATAGGTTCTCATTAGTTGCCTATTGTATGAAGCAACTCTTTGAAAAGTTGCATATTGACCTGTATTGCCACAGAGGTTGCAATAATTCAATCATGGCTTTGTCTCGAACTCTCTGCTCACTCTGTTCATACACTGATTTCAGTGATTCTGACTTCAGTGCTGATGTGTTTTTCTAAATTTAGCATATGGACTCGGGCCCACTTTGTCTTAAGTCCTACCTTTAAGGTTCATACCATAGGTAGATCTGCCACCCTCTGCCTCTCGTCACCACCCTCACCCTCTGCTGTTGCATCAGCTACTTGGCATCTGTCCCAGATTTCCTCATCTTCCCAAAAGAGGATAGTAGCAGAGAATAAGTTTTACAGAGGAGCTGGTGCTCAAGTGCAGTCACTATTTCCAGCATTTGGACAACTTTGTCTCTCAAAAGTTTGCCAATTCCTCATCCACAGAACAGCAAAAACAGTAGCACTTAGCACATAAGAATATTGTGAGACTAAATGAAATAATGCCTGTTCCTTGGACATAGCCGGAAGCTCCACAAGAGAGGCAGGCGGGGCACAGTGATCTAGCTGCCACCCTGGGCTGTTGCTGTCTTCCTTCATGCTGAGTCATTTCACCTCCTTGGATCTGAGCTGCTCCACCTAACCATCATAGACTCTGCATTTCATTTGCTAATTGCAGGGCTTTAAAAAGTTTTGTTTTGCTTTTAATTGTAGAAAAGAAAGCATGTAACATTAAATTCACCATGGTAGCCATTTTTAAGTATACAGTTCAGTAGTGTTAGGTACATTGCCATTGTTGTATAACAGATCTCTAGAACTTCATCTTGCAAAACTGAAATTCTGTTCCTGTTAAACACTTAATTCCCTTCCCCCTAGCCCTTGGCACCCATCCATCTACTTTCTGTTTTTATGATTCTGACAACTTTAGGTACTTCCATACGAGTGGAATCATACAGTATTTGTCCTTTAGGGACTGACTTATTAAACACTTAGCATAACATCTCCAAGTTGCATCAGTGTTGTGGCATATACGAGGATTTCCTTCTTTTTAAGGCTGAATAATATTCCATTGTGTGTATCTACTACATTTCTTAATCCACTCATCTATCTGTGCAAATTTGGCTTTTGAAATGCTGCATAAGCCCTTTTATTTAAAAAACCATTTATATATTTGTAACACTGTTTGCAACACTTGAACACAGGAAGTCTTAATATTTATTTTATAAATGAATACATAAGTAAATTAATTCAGTGAGTCTTAAGAATATCCTAATCTCATAAAAACAGTAAAATCATTCTGTTTTCACATTTTGACTAGCTGCTCTATATTTTAGCATGAAAATGTGTAATACTACTTCTTTCCTATGTGTCATGTTTTGTGCTGAGTACTTTAGATGTATTAAATTTTTGTTCCAATCCTACACAACAAGTATTATCATCATCATCCCCAATTTACAGAGTAGAGACTAAGAGAAGTTAATTGATTTGCCCAAGTTGTGTAGCTCAAGCTGTGTTTTAAACCCAGACTATGGCCAGAGATAGAAAACTTAATCTTTGTGCTATAAATACTCTAGTTATTGTACATGAACACTTGTAAGGTCTTCTCCCAATTTTGTGACTATTGGTGCCTTTTAAGGTCTTAAAATCAATAACCATCTATGCATTTCAAAAATACTCCTTATATAGTTTGTATAACTGGTGCGTAAAAAGTTTCTAAAAATGCACATATCTCACCTATGGAAATACAGAAGTTCTCAAAATAAGTAAAAAATAATATTCATAGTCACTAAAGAAGAGGATGCACTTTCCATATCCTCTGTCATACTGGAAGCATCGATAAAATGAGGCCTTATGATTCAACCCAAAGAGGAAATTCCCTGGCAGTCCAGTGGTTAGGACTTCCAATGCTGGGGGCCTGGGTTTGATCCCTGATGGGGAACTAAGATTCCACAAGCTCTGTGGTGCGACCAAAAAAGAAAATTTCACCCCAAACATTTGTCTTGGACATGCTTGGTAAATTGGTAACCCAGTGTGACTAGGCAGGGCAGCCAGCTCCAGCCCTACCTAACATCTCACTGAGACTAATCCTTCTGATTTCATCATCCTTTCCTACTGCCCTTCCTCCCTTTGCTTGTCTGTCTTCAAGCCTGGCTGGTGAGAGATGACTCAGGAAGAAGCCATACAGTAGCCCCAAGGGGGGATAGCCAGCCCAGACTGGAATACAGGTAGAGTAGGCTCCTACAGGTGTGGTAGGGGAATGTCTCCAAGAAGAGGAGGGAAAGAGGGAAGAGAAAGGGGGATGCATGTAGTGAATGAATATATTGGGAAGTTTTCTTACACTGTGGGAGTAGATGTAGGTAATTTGACAAGCAAATGAAAAGCGAAGTATGTATCCTAATATACTATATCCTTAATTTTGAATATTTACACATAATGAGGGCTTCCCAGGTAGCTCCAGTATTCTTACCTGGAGAATTCCATGGACAGAGGAGCCTGACAGGCTCCAGTCCTCTGAGTTGCAAAGAGTCGGATACAACTGAGTGACGACGACTACTACTGCTACTACTACGCATCATGATGGTAACAATAAAAGCTAACTTCACCAAAAAGCTGCGTTAGCTGTGACTGGGTGGGAGGTATACAGACTACTGAAACCTCACCTTCCCTTGAAAGTGAATAGATAGATAGTGTCTAGAACTATGTATCAGGAGACATTGCTAAAGGTTGAAAGTGTGCTTTGGAAAGTGGCAACCTCATGAGAAGGGAGATTAGGACAGAGGACTGTGTTCTGTTGGATCATTTTATTATTGGATTGTTTTGTTGTTTTTTAAAAATTTTTTATTGGAGTAGGGTTGATTTACAGGGCTTCCCTTGTGGCTCAACTGGTGAAGAATCCGCCTGCAACACGGGAGACCAGGGTTTGATCCCTGGGTTGGAAAGATCCCCTGGAGAAGGGAAAGGCTACCCACTCCAGTGTTCTGGCCTAGAGAATTCCATGGACTGGTATAGTCCTTGGGGTCGCAAAGAGACATGACTGAGCGACTTTGACTTTTCATAGTTGATTTACAGTATTGGTTTCTGCTGTACAGCAAAGTGAATCCATTATACATGTACATAGATCCTTGTGCTATATAGCAGGTCTTTTATTAGCTATTTTACATATAGCAGTGTGAATATGTCAATTCCAATCTTCCAGTATATTCGTAGTAAATGTTTCAAGCCACATACTTTTGCCACTTTGATTTTCTTAAAAAGTAAATGCATTACACAAGCACTTCAGATGTTCATGGTGGCGAAAGCATAACCAATAAAAAACTAACACATGTACATGATATGATTTTATAGTTTGGTGGGAAAGGGTTCATTTGCGATTACAAGCAGGGATATAAAGACAGGGGGACCTGAAAAAAGAAAACGAGTATTGACATGTTGGGTATGACTTCGTATATATTTCTGTTTTTAAAGTCTTATCCCTACAAAAAAAGTAAGCCTTCTCATCTTTTCCTCTGCTTCCTTGACCCAGTCTGCCTTTTTTTTTCCTCCCTCTGTATTTAAACCAGTATTTATGTATTACAAACACCAATCTAAGTGATATCTCAATTCGGAGAATCCCTTACCACACCAGTAATCAATAATGGTACAGTTGGGGCACACTGATTCTTGCTTTAGGTCCTTAGATCTCGGTTTTAACACCTTTCCTGCAAAAGAAGTTACCATTGACATTTCTGATTTTAACATCATGTAAGTTTTGCTGTTTCATAGACCAGCAATTATAATATCACCTAGAAACTCATCAGTGCAGAAGCCCAGGCCTCACCTCAGACCTCTAGAATCAGAATCTGCATTCTGCATTCGTGTTAACAAGCTTCCAGATGTGTTACGGTTTGTGGTTCATATGCATATTTAATGTATGAGAAGCACTGATCTAGAGGTATTGATGATAAATAGCACTGATGTTACTTATAACACATAGTTCTTTGATTTCAGAATCCTTTTAGCAATTGTCAAGCAGTTTATGGACGCCACTTTAAATCTTTCCAGTTAAAAAAATTAAAAAAAAAAATCTTTCCAGTTAGCAGCGTGTTTGTTTGTTTTTTTACATTCAGTTCAGTTCAGTCGCTTAGTTGTGTCCGACACTGTGAATCGCAGCACGCCAGACCTCCCTGTCCATCACCATCTCCCAGAGTTCACTCAGACTCACGTCCATCGAGTCGGTGATGCCATCCAGCCATCTCATCCTCGGTCGTCCCCTTCTCCTCCTGCCCCCAATCCCAGGGCTGATCTCCTTCAAAATGGACTGGTTGGATCTCCTTGCAGTCCAAGGGACTCTCAAGAATCTTCTCCAACACCACAGTTCAAAAGCATCAATTCTTCGGGCACTCAGTCTTCTTCACAGTCCAACTCTCACATCCATACATGACCACAGGAAAAACCATAGCCTTGACTAGACTGACCTTCATCGGCTAAGTAATGTCTCTGCTTTTGAATATACTGTCTAGGTTGGTCATAACTTTTCTTCCAAGGAGTAAGTGTCTTTTAATTTAATGGCTGCAATCACCATCTGCAGTGATTTTGGAGCCCCCCAAAATAAAGTCTTCCACTGTTTCCCCATCTATTTCCCATGGAGTGATGGGACCAGATGCCATGATCTTCGTTTTCTGAATGTTGAGCTTTAAGCCAACTTTTTCACTCTTCTCTTTCACTTATATCAAGAGGCTCTTCAGTTCCTCTTCACTTTCTGCCATAAGGGGTGGTGTCATCTGCGTATCTGAGATTATTGATATTTCTCCCGGCAATCTTGATTCCAGCTTGTGCTTCTTCCAGCCCAGCGTTTCTCATGATGTACTCTGCATAGAAGTTAAATAAGCAGGCTGACAATATACAGCCTTGACGGACTCCTTTTCCTATTTGGAAGCAGTCTGTTGTTCCATGTCCTGTTCTAACTGTTGCTTCCTGACCTGCATACAGATTTCTCAAGAGGCAGGTCAGATGGTCTGGTATTNTATTGAGTGCAGCACTTTCACAGCATCATCTTTCAGGATTTGAAACAGCTCAACTGGAATTCCATCACCTCCACTAGCTTTGTTCGTAGTGATGCTTTCTAAGGCCCACTTGACTTCGCATTCCAAGATGTCTGGCTCTAGATGAGTGATCACATCATCATGATTTTCTGGGTCATGAAGATCTTTTTTGTACAGTTCTTCCGTGTATTCTTGCCACCTCTTCTTAATATCTTCTGCTTCTGTTAGGTCCAGACCATTTCTGTCCTTTATCGAGCCCATCTGTGCATGAAATGTTCCCTTGGTATCTCTAATTTTCTTGAAGAGGTCTCTAGTCTTTCCCATTCTGTTCTTTTCCTCTATTTCTTTGCATTGATCACTGAAGAAGGCTTTCTTATCTCTTCTTGCTATTCTTTGGAACTCTGCATTCAGATGCTTATATCTTTCCTTTTCTCCTTTGCTTTTTGCCTCTCTTCATTTCACAGCTATTTGTAAGGCCTCCCCAGAGAGCCATTTTGCTTTTTTGCATTTTTTTACATTACATGTTCTTATAGGATATCTATGTACAAATGTATTAACTACAACCCTGAGTCATTTGTTTAAGTGCTTGGGCACCTATTGAAATGTCAAGCTATGTTCTAGGTATTTGTGCACTGAAAACTGGAGAAAAATGGCTTCCCTCACAGATTTATATTCTAGTTGAAGAGAAAAGATAAGAAAAATATAGCATCCTTGAGATTACAATGAAGACTGAGGGAAAAAAATCAGGGAGGGGGATGAAAACAGTGAGGATACGTAGGAGTCCTAAAAAGACCAGCAGTAAGACTTCACAGAGCAGAATATCAAGCAAAGAAGTGAAGGAAGTGAAGTGTGGAAGTGTCAATGTAAAAATTAATGATTGGTCACTGTAAGAAGGAAATAGAAAGTTTTGTTCGAGCTACCGTGAGGGTTATAGCCCATGAGACAGACTTTCAGAAAGCTCTGAGGACTGTTCCCATTCATTGGCAGTCAAAGCACAGTTATATAAATTTTTGAGGCAAAGGGTTTTAGATCAAAGGAATTAACCTATTGCAGTTTACATAATCCAACAAGGCGAATGGTGGATTACTGTGACCCCTTACAGGACTCAGAAAGGAATGTACCTCCTAAGGAGTTAAGCTTGCTGGCACTGGGAGGAAATAGCATTTTTTGCATGGGTGGCCTTCGTGTGTTTTCTAAAGGGATCTAGTTTCTGTGTAATGGAGATGCACAATGCACGCCGAAGGGGAGTGGATAGTGGCTCAAATGGACCGAGAGAGAATATGTTTAAATATTTTCATGTCCCACCTTCAGATATATAATTATACTTTATCAATAGCAGAATGATGACTTCCAAAGATGTCCAGTCCTAGTTCTGGGAAACTGAATATGTTACATTATATGGTAAAAGAGACTTTGCAGGCGTGATTAAGAATGTTGAGCTGGGGAGGGTACCCTGGATTATCCTGTAAGTGGGCCCTACGTAATCATCATAAATGAAAGAAGGAGGAGGGAGAGTCAGAGTCAGAGAAGGAGATGTGATGGCCACAGGTTGGACTGATGAGAGCTAAGGGGTGCCGGCAGCCTCCAAAAGCTGGAAGAGGCAAGGAACCAGCCTCTCCCCTAGAATGTGCAGAGGATACACAGCCCTACCAACACCTTAACTCTAGTCCAGTGATACTTGTTTTAGACTTACAACTTCCAGAGCTGTGAGATAATAAATTTGCATTATTTTAATCACCCAGGAACTTGTTACAGTGTATTAGGAAGCTAATACAAGGGAGCTGGACATGTGGTTATACAGACATGCTAATTGCTTTAGCAAACATCTCCAAAATTGCAGTAGCCTGAAAATTCCCTGGAGGTCCATTGCAGTGGCCCAGGTTCAATCCCTGGTTAGGAAACTTAAGATCCTGCAATGGCTTGGCATGGCCAAAAAAAAAAGACAAATGCAATTGTGACCTTTAATTGAATTCTGGATTGAAGAAAAAACTATAATAAACAATTTAAGGACAAATGGAGAGATTAAGAAATGAATAAAATAATATACATTAATGATACATAATAATAGAAAATAACTTCTTTAATTGAAGTTAAAAACTTGGGGATGTAATGAAGATATTATAATTCTGTAAGAGAATTTCTTTACTCTTAGAATACATTTTGAAGTATTTGTGTAGGGATGTCATGAAATCTGTAACTGAATTTCACATGTTTAAGCAAATAATAGGTAGATAAAGAGAAAAATGCAATATTAACAATAGTCATATATCACTAAAGAATACATAGGTGATCATTTTCGTGTTCTTTCAAATTTCCTGTAAGTTAAAAAATTTTTAAATACATAGAGAAAAAATAAGAATGATTTAAGGTAATTTGGAGAATCATAATATTAAATTTGCCTAGGAGGAAAAAAAATTACCTGTTCCGGGTTTTTTTTTTTTTTTTTTTTTTTGAGATAAAGGGCATTTGGAAGCATATGGATTACCAGACCCACACAGTTCTCTAGGTTAGAATGTTTTCAGTCATTCATCATAGAGTAAAACATTCAAGAAACTGCCATGTGTCTGGGGCATCTCAGTGAGATGACTGAATGTAAGCTGTAGAACTGTCCACATTGACATATGGTCAAATAGCATTTCATCCTTTGTTGGTTTTATGACATAGTCAAAGACGCCATAACAGATGTCTGTGCTTGGGTTGCCTGCTGATCCAGGGCACAGTAGTCAGCTCATTCTTGTTGATGGGATACGTCAGAGACTCTTCGGAGATTACACACAAGAGCAAACACATAATGCTTATCGTGAACTGTGCAGAGTTTCTAGCTCAATCAATGTATTCTTTAATCTTCATAATGACTCCATAAAGAACATACACTATTATCTCCATGTTACACATGAAGAAGCTAAGGTAAAGAGGGGTTTTGTAACTAAATCACACAGTAATAATTGGCAGAGCTGGAATTCAAATCCAAATCTAGCTCTACCATCTAACCTACGGTCTCATGTTCAGAAGAGCACCTGACCCTCACTTGTGGTTATGCATTCTTTCAGTACATGGTGTTCATGTTCTTAGTGGCATGCTTCCAGCTCTCAAAGTCTGGTTGAAAGACATTCTCCCATGCAAATATAGAACCAGGAAGGTAACATCCTAATTTTATTTTAGTTTTTAATATTTATTTGACTGCACCAGGTGTTGTTGCGGCACACAGGATTAGTTCGATCTTTGTTGCATGCTCTTATTTGGGTTCTAGTTCTCTGACCAGGGATTGAACCCAGGCCCCCTGCACTGGGAACACAGAGTCTTAGCCACTGGACCACCAGGGAAGTTTTAACATTCTCATTTCAAAGGCAAAGGGCTTTTATCAAATCCTACGTAATTATTTTTTTATCCACCAACCTCACAATGAGCATATTTGTTAACTGTTTCAGGAACAAATTTTGCTATTTTTTTGTCCAGCTGACTTGAAGTATTTCAGATATTTTCCTACCTACCTGTTTGTTCAGTTCAGTCGCTCAGTTGCATCCAACTCTTTGCGACCCCATGGACTGCAGCACACCAGGCTTTCCTGTCCATCACAAACTCCTGGAGCTTGCTCAGACTCATATCCATCAAGTTGGTGATGCCATCCAATCATCTCATCCTCTGTCATCCCCTTCTGCCTTCAGTTTTTCCCAGCATTAGGGTCTTTTCCAATAAGTCGGTTCTTCCATCAGGTGGCCAAAGTATTGGAGTTTCAGCTTCAGCATCAGTCCTTCCAATGAATATTCAGGACTTGCTTCCTTTAGGATGGACTGGTTGGATCTCCTTGCAGTCCAAGGGACTCTCAAGAGTCTTCTCCAACACCACAATTCAAAAGCATTGATTCTTTGGCACTCAGCTTTCTTTATGGTCCAACTCTCACATCATGACTACTGGAAAAACCTTAGCTTTGACTAGACAGACCTTTGTTGGCAAACTAATGTCTCTGCTTTTTAATATGGTGTCTAGGTTGGCCATAGCTTTTCTTTGAAGGAACTGCTGCTGCTGCTGCTAAGTTGCTTCAGTCGTGCCCGACTCTTAGCGCCCCCATGGACTACAGACTACTGTCAATGGGATTTTCCAGGCAAGAGTACTGGAGTGGGTTGCCATTGCCTTCTCCACTTTCAAGGAGCAAGCATCTCTTAACTTCATGGCTGCAGTCACCATCTGCAGTGATATTGGAGCCCCCCAAAATTAAGTCTGTCACTGTTTCCATTGTTTCCCCATCTATTTCCCATGGAGTGATGGGACCAGATGACATGATCTTGTTTTTTTGAATGTTGAGTTTTAAGCCAACTTTTTCACTCTCCTCTTTCACTTTCATCAAGAGGCTCTTCAGTTCCTCTTCACTTTCTTCTATAAGGGTGGTGTCATCTGCATATGTGAGGTTATTGATATTTCTCCCTGAAATCTTGATTCCAGCTTGATTCCAGCCAGTGCTTCATCCAGCCTGGCATTTTGCATGATTTTAATGCATATAAGTTAAATAAGCAAGATGACAATATACAACCTTGACGTACTCCTTTCCCAATTTTGAACTAGTCCATTGTTCCATGTGTGGTTCTAACTGTTGCCTCTTGTCCTGCATCCAGGTTTCTCAGGAGGCAGGTAAGGTGATCTGGTATTTCCATCTCCAAGAATTTTCCAGAGTTTGTTATGATCCATACAGTCAAAGGCTTTGGCATAGTCAATAAAGCAGAAGTAGATGTTTTTCTGGAATTCTATTGCTTTTTCTATGATCCAACAGATGTTAGCAATTTGATCTTTGGTTCCTCTGCCTTTTCTAAATCCAGCTCGAACATTTGGAAATTCTCAGTTCATGTACTGTTGAAGCCTCACTTGGAGAATTTTGAGCATTACTTTGCTAGCATTTGAGATGAATTGAATTGTGCAATAGTTTGAACATTCTTTGGCATTGCCTTTCTTTGGGATTGAAATGAAAACTGACCTTTTCCAGTCCCGTGGCCTCTGCTGAGTTTTCCAAATTTGCTGACATATTGGGTGTAGCACTTTGACAACATCATCTTTTAGGATTTGAAATAGCTCAGCTGGATTTCTATCACCTACACTATCTTTGTTCGAAGTGATTCTTCCTAAGGCCCACCTGACTTCAGATTCCAGGATGTCTGGCTCTAGGTGAGTGATCACACCATTGTGGTTATCTGGGTCATGAAGATCTTTTTTGTATAGTTTTTCTGTGTATTCTTGCCACCTCTTCTTAATATCTTCTGCTTCTTTTTGGTCCATACCATTTCTGTCCTTTATTGTGCTCATCGAAACATTTCCTTGGTATCTCTAATGTTTTTTACAAAAATGGCCACAATTTTCCAATCCCTCCCTTATTAACAGAATCTGAAAAAAAAAAAAGGGCATGTTTATTATGTTGAAGCATTTTAAGAATCAGCAAGTAAAAATCATCTTTGCTCTTTGTCAGCATTTATATCCACATAATTGTGATTTTGCATCACCTCCTGCTAAGAGGTTGAATCTCTTTCCCCATCTCTTGGACAAGGGCTGGTCTTATGACTTGCTTTGGCCAAGAGATTTCAGCAGATGTGATGGTGCTCAAGTTCTGGGCTGATCAAGTCCTTATACTATCTCTCGGAACCCATTCAACCGCCACGGGCATAAAGCAGGGCTAGTCTGCAGGACAGTGGGAAGCCATACATTGAAACTCAAGTCAGCCCAATTGTCCTGGCCAAACCCCAGGTGTAGGAGAGACCCTGCCAAGATCAGCAAAGCCATCCCACAGTTTACTGCAGTGGCATGAGGAAGACTGGCTGAGCTCACAATAGTTGCCCAACTGAGCCCAGCTGGTTGACCCACAGAAGCATGAGCCAAGTAAATGCTGGTTGTTTATGCCAGTAAATTCTGAAATGGCTGGTTGTACAGCAGAACCTGACACTGCAGCTCAGTAACTTTCCCAAAACCTCAGTATGTCCCAAAGGGACACCTAGCATCCCACTGTCTTAATCTCTCCAGGTTACTGTGACGAAATACCACAGACTGGGTGGCTTATAAACACCAGGATTTATTTCTCACAGTTCTGGAGGCTGGAAGCCTGAGAATAGTGGTCTAGCATAGACAGGAGAGGGCTGTCTTATGGGTTGCAGACTTCTCATTGTGTCCTCACGTGGCAGAAGGGGCTAGGGAGCTCTGTGGGACCTTATGAGCTCATCACCTCCCAAAGGCCCAGCCTTCTAATACTATCACTTGCAATTTTGAGAGGACAGAAACATTCACTCACTAGCCCCCATGAACCGCTTAACAAAGAGTCTGAAAGCATGCATATTTTGAAATGGTTAAGCGTAAGCCCAAGACCCATCACACAGAAGCATTTCAAAATCATGCTAACTTGTGAGCATTTGAAAATCATGCTATCTATCATTCATTTTTCTCAAGTAAAAATTAATTGCTGTGCAGAATTCCAAGCAGGTGGCACTTTTTAATCCAGCACTCAAATGTCAACATTTCTTAAAGATCTGATTTTCTACATCAGAATCTTGTCCTTCCTGTTTACCAGCTGTCTTCCTGGCCATTAGCTGCCACTAAGTTCTGATTGGATGAAGGCTGTCTAAGAGCAGTCGTTCCTCAGCTGATCCCCAGGGTCTCATCTAATTGAGAGAAAATGATAGGTGTGGGATCACTGACTATGGCTATAGCAGTCCTTTCTGTTGAAAGCTGTATCAGCTTCTTCCGCCGCTTTACAAGAACAAAGTTTTCTTCAGATGTGGCTAATCTTCACCATTACTGGCAACATAAAATTCTAGTGGTGAGGTTTTAGGTTGTCCTGCAGGAAGTAGCTCTTCAATTTTGTTGCTCTTTTCAATGAAAGTTTCTGTATGGGTATATCCTAAAGACTTACTCCCAATTTGTGTATTCTTTGGAGTTGTAGTGTATAAAGGCCATTTTCACAGTACTTTGTTTAATCTATTTATAGGAACTTTATGTATTAGGGAAATAAAACTTTTTATCCATGATAAGTTCTAAATAGTATTTTCCTGTTCTCCTTTGAATTTGCTTATGGCAATGGTTGTTAGGAAGAAAAGTATAATTTTTAGGTTATCAAATATTATCCGCCTCTTAAAATTTCTAGATTTTGAGTCATAATTTAAAAAGCCTTTTCCTCTCTGAATATCTAAAATTTTTTATGTTCTCATATTTACTTCTAGTGTTTTACGATATTGCTTTCTATCCTTTCCAATCTTTTTGGAAAAAACAAAATGAAGCTGCTTATAATTTATTCTGGTATGTTTTTCAGATGGTTAACTTGATTTCCATATCATTTACTGAATGTTCCATTTTCTTCCACTATTTGAGATGCCAGTTTTTATTACACAGTAAGTTTCCATATGCATATTGATCTGTTTCTAGATTTTTCATTATCTTCTCTTTTCTATCTATTCATTCACCAATGCACACTCTTAAATATTTAGGTTTATAAATATTTTCATTTGACTTTTTCAAATTTGGGGGGCTATTTTTGCTTATTTATTTTCCCATATTAATCTTAGAATCAGCTTGTCCAGTTAAATATTTGTTACTATTTTTATTGGAATCATATTAAGTTTACTGTGAGCTTATGGAGAACTACCATTATAATACTGGATGTAGTATTTTTAGATTCCCAGGTGCCTTAGTGGTAAAGTGCAAATGTAGGAGACGAAGGTTCAATCCCTGGGTCCAAAACATCCTCTGGAGGAGGGCATGGCAACACACTCCAGTATTCTTGTTGGGAAAATGCCATGGACAGAGGAGCCTAGTGGGCTACAATCCATGGGGCCACAAAGAGTCGGCCATGGCTGAGTGTTTTCAGTTTTCAATGTACATTTGTGTTTATGAGAATTAAAAATCTTTGCTCACATGTTTCTTTGTATTTCATAAGTTAGTTCTAGATGCCACCGTGTTATTCAAATTTTACTGTCTTCCCATGACATTTTCAGATATATGAGCAGACAGTCTATAAACAGTGATAATTTTAACCTCCTTTCCATTTTTATACTTTGAATTTCTGATCTAATTCTTCTATTTTAGTGCCTTCAAAAACCTATTAAGTGATAATGATGAATGTGGCTCTTCTGGTTAAAAATACATCTACCAACTCTTTGACATTCGTCCCTTCAAAAGATGGTTTTGTCTCCTTGAGAGCCCTAGTCCCCTTTCTCCTTCACGAGAGCCCTGGACCCTTTCCTCCTTGAGAGCCCTGACTTCTTATCAATCTGTCTAGGAATTAGCTCTCTCAGGAGATGCCAGTGCCATGCTTTGAGGACATTCAAGCAGCAAAGGAGTCTGCTGTCACCCTCTTTGTTTAACCTATACACTGAGAACATCCTAAGAAATGCTGGGCTGGATGAGTTACAAGCTGGAATCAAGATAAGCAAGAGAAACATCAACAACCTCAGATATATGACGATACCACTCTTAATGGTAGAAAGCAAAGAGGAACTAAAGAGCCTCTTCTTGACGAGGGTGAAGGAGGAGAGTGAAACAGCCAGCTTAAGACTAAATATTAAAAAAACTAAGATCATGGCATCCAGCCCCATTACTTCATGGCAAATAGAAGGGGAAAAGATGGAAGTAGTGACAGATTTCCTCTTCTTGGGCTCCAAAATCACTGTGGATGGTGACTGCAGCCATGAAATCAGAAGACGATTGCTTCTTGGCAGGAAGGTGAGGACAAACCTAGACAGTGTACTGAAAAGTAGAGACCTTACTCTTTCAACAAAAGTCTGTATAGTAAAGGCTATGGTCTTCCCAGGGTCACCATAAAGAAAGCAGAACGCCAAAGAATTAATGTCTGTGAACTGTGGTGCTGGAAAAGACTCCTGAAAGTCCCTTAGACAGCAAGGAGATCAAAGCAGTCAATCTTAAGGGAGATCAACCCTGAATATTCACTGATGCTGAAGCCTAAGCTCCAGTATTTTGGTCATCTGATATGAACAGACAACTCACTGGAAAAGTCCCTGATGCTGGGAAAGATGGAGAGCAGAAGAAGAAAGCATCAGAGGATGAGATGGCTGGATGGCATCACCAATCCATTGAACGTGAACCTGGGCAAACTCTGGAAGATGGTGAAGGACAGGGAGGCCTGGTATGCTGCAGTCCATGGGGTCGCAAAGTCACTACTGGGTGACTGAACAACAACAACAAGCAGCCCTGTGGTCCCAAACATTGAGTCACTTAGGTTTCTGGCCAACAGTCATGCAAGTGAGCTTGGAAGTGGATCCTCTTGCCTGGTTAAGCCTTCACAACTGCAGCCTGAGCTAATGTCATGACTGTGACTTTATAAGAAACTGAACCAGAACAATACAATTAAGCTGCACCTCCCCCCACAATGTGTTGGCGCAGTTTTTGCTTATTGGAGTAGGTTATAAATTGATTCAAAAGACCTACAAAGTTTAAAAATGAATTATATCAGCTTAGATTGGAAGGGACAGGGACAGTACAATATGGAGAGGTCTTCAGACCTCTGCACAACTAGGGACAGGAAGCAGCTGAGAAAATGATTTAGCTGTAAACATGGGCTACTTTTTATGGAACTGGAAGGATAACTCAGAAGGTGCAGCCAAGAGCCCAATGGATGGAGAAAAGAGCCACTGAGTATTCCCAGGAAGTTGACAGAGTCCTAATCAAGGAACCGATAGTATTTACCCAGTTAGATTTCAGGCTTTTTATGGACTAGTAACTTCTGTGTGCCTTTTATTGCTGTCCTTTTAGAAGGGAAATGCCTATAGAGGCAGAGTCTCCTGTGCATCTCTCATCATTGCTCACTACGGATGTGGTAGTGATTGGTGCAGATCCGCTGTCTTTTTAAATCACAGAACTTCACATAGACAGGAACCACCTGAATTACACCCAAGGGACTACATCCAAGAGCCTCATCTGCTCCAGGACCTCACAAGATTTTGGAACTTGATGCTGTAATGGAATGAGAACTTTACATGGGCCTGGGGAGAAGATGAGTTTATGCTGCATGTGGAAAGAATGCAAAACATTTGTGGCCAGAGGGTGATTCTGGAAGTTTTAAGACATGATCCTCAAATGATTTAACTCTCCACCCATCAATCTGATTATGTGGCTGCCTGAATGATAGAATCAGTTCAGTTCATTTGCTGAGTCGTGTCCGACTCTTTGTGACACCGTGAATCGCAGCATGCCAGGCCTCCCTGTCCATCACCAACTCCCGGAGTTCACTCAGACTCATGTCCATCGAGTCGGTGATGCCATCCAGCCATCTCATCCTCTGTCGTCCCCTTCTCCTCCTGCCGCCAATCCCTCCCAGCATCAGAGTCTTTTTCAATGAGTCAACTCTTCACATGAGGTGGCCAAAGTACTGGAGTTTCAGCTTTAGCATCATTCCTTCCAAAGAAATCCCAGGGCTGATCTCCTTCAGAATAGACTGGTTGGATCTCCTTGCAGTCCACGGGCCTCTCAAGAGTCTTCTCCAACACCACAGTTCAAAAGCATCAATTCTTTGGTGCTCAGCCTTCTTCACAGTCCAACTCTCACATCCATACTTGATCACAGGAAAAACCATAGCCTTGACTAGACTGACCTTCATCGGCTAAGTAATGTCTCTGCTTTTGAATATGCTATCTAGGTTGGTCATAACAGTTCTTCCAAGGAGTAAGTGTCTTTTAATTTCATGGCTGCAATCACCATCTGCAGTGATTTTGGAGCCCCCAAAAATAGTCTTCCACTGTTTCCCCATCTATTTCCCATGGAGTGATGGGACCAGATGCCATGATCTTCGTTTTCTGAATGTTGAGCTTTAAGCTAAATTTTTCACTCTCCTCTTTTACTTTCATCAAGAGGCTTTGTAGTTCCTCTTAACTTTCTGCCATAAGGGTGGTGTCATCTGCATATCTGAGATTATTGATATTTCTCCCGGCAATCTTGATTCCAGCTTGTGCTTCTTCCAGTCCAGCGTTTCTCATGATGTACTCTGCATATAAGTTAAATATGCAGGGTGACAATATACAGCTGAATATACAGCCCTATCCTATTTGGAAGCAGTCTGTTGTTCCATGTCCTGTTCTAACTGTTGCTTCCTGACCTGCATACAGATTTCTCAAGAGGCAGGTCAGATGGTCTGGTATTCCCATCTCTTTCAGAATTGTCCACAGTTTATTGTGATCCACACAGTCAAAGGCTTTGGCATAGTCAATAAAGCAGAAATAGATGTTTTTCTGGAACTCTCTTGCTTTTTCCATGATCCAGCAGATGTCGGCAATTTGATCTCTGGTTCCTCTGCTTTTTCTAAAACCAGCTTGAACATCAGGAAGCTCACGGTTCAAATACTGCTGAAGCCTGGCTTGGAGAATTTTGAGCATTACTTTACTAGCATTCAAGATGAGTGCAATTGTACATTAGTTTGAGCATCCTTTGGCATTGCCTTTCTTTGGGATTGGAATGAAAACTGACCTTTTCCAGTCCTGTG
>SJYQ01000932.1:53818-65023 GCA_006410935.1 Redunca redunca | reverse complement strand
TCCAGGAGAATGCACTGTAATTAATATTCCCTGGGGTCTGAGGTTCTAAATTCATTCAGTGATTTGGAGTCAGTTCTCCCACCACAGGAGCTTAGGCCTGACCTTTGGCCTGGAAACCAAGATTCCACAAGCTATGCAGTGCAGAAGAAAAAGAGCCAATCAATAACAAAGAATAAAAAACATAATTAGAAAAATAAAAAAAATATATATATTAGAAGAAAAATATTAATGAAACAGCAACAAGCACACAATAGCAATAAATAAATAATTTTATTTTTAAAAAGGCCAGATAAAGCCTTGACTGTGGGGCAGTGGTAATTATGCAGGAGTGGAGCCTGGGCCTGGGGATTGGGGCTTAGGGGGTTGGCTAGGTTCAGAACCAGTGCTGCATGAAAAGGCCCTACAGTGGCTTTTGGGAGTGGGGCTTAGTCTCAACCCAGTTGGAGGGGGCCTTAGAGGGTGGAGGTTTAGGCCAGGGACCCCAGAAGACTAGCTTGGGCCTGAGCAGGCAGGGCAAATACTGACTGCTCCAATCCAATCCCTGAAAAGTCTCTCCTAGTCCCTGCTGATCCCATCAGTATGGGTGGGCCACTCTCAGTGTGGGAGCCCCTCCCCTCCCCCAGCCACCCCTTAAGGGCACCCTTTTGTCTCTCTTCCAGTTTTCTTACCCCCTTTCCCCCTTGCCTCCTTAGATGTGGGGTATCTCCTCTCGGCCACTCACCACTCAGCACCGTGCAGCCAACAAGGTCAGGAGCAAGGGCTGTGAGGAGATACCCCATGTCCAAGGTCAGGAGTGAGGGCTGTGAAGAGATGCCCCACATCCAAGGTTAGAGACGCTCCAGTAAGATGGTAGGTGCTGATAGAGGGCATCAGAGGGCAGACAGAAACCACAATCACAGAAAACTAACCAATCTAATCACATGGACCACAGTCTTGTCTAATTCAATGAAACTATGAGCCATACCATGTAGGGCCACACAAGATAGACGGGTCATGGTGGAGAGTTCAGACAAAATGTGGTCCACTGGAGAAGGAATGGCAGACCACTTCAGTATTCTGGCCATGAGAACGCCATGAACAGTATGAAAAGGCAGAAAGATAGGACACTGAAAGAGGAACTCCCCAGGTCAGTAGGTGCCCAACATGCTCCTGGAGATCGGTGGAGAAATAACTCCAGAAAGAATGAAGTGACAGAGCCAAAGCGAAGACAACATCCTGTTGCAGGTGTGACGTGATGGAAGCAAGGTCCAATATTGTAAACAGCAATATTGTATAGGAACCTGGAATGTCAGGTCCATAAATCAAGGCAAATTGGGAGTGGTCAAACAGGAGATGGCAAGAGTGAACATTGACATTCTAGGAATCAGCGAACTAAAATGGACTGGAATGGGTGAATTTAACTCAGATGACCATTATATCTACTACTGCAGGCAGGAATCCCTTAGAAGAAATGGAGTAGCCATCATGGTCAACAAGAGAGGCCGAAATGCAGTACTTGGATGCAATCTCAAAAACGACAGAATGATCTCTGTTCATTTCCAAGGCAAACCATTCAATATCACAGTAATCCAAGTCTATGTCCCAACCAGTAACACTGAAGAAGCTGAAGTTGAACGTTTCTATGAAGACCTACAAGACCTTTTAGAACTAACACCCAAAAAAGATATCCTTTTCATTATAGGGGACTGGAATGCAAAAGTTGAAAGTCAAGAAACACCTGCAGTAACAGGCAAATTTATCCTTGGAATATGGAATGAAGCAGGGCAAAGACTAATAGAATTTTGNTACACAGAAGAACTGTACAAAAAAGATCTTCACAACCCGGATAATCATGATGGTGTGATCCCTAATCTAGAGCCAGACATCCTGGAATGTGAAGTCAAGTGGGCCTTAGAAAGCATCACTACGAACAAAGCTAGTGGAGGTGATGGAATTCCAGTTGAGCTATTTCAAATCCTGAAAGATCATGCTGTGAAAGTGCTGCACTCAATATGCCAGCAAATTTGGAAAACTCAGTAGTGGCCACAGGACTGGAAAAGGTCAGTTTTCATTCCAATCCCAAAGAAAGGCAATGTCAAAGAATGCTCAAACTAACACACAGTTGCACTCATCTTACACGCTAGTAAAGTAATGCTCCAAATTCTCCAAGCCAGGCTTCAGCAATACCTGAACCGTGAACTTCCAGATGTTCAAGCTCTTTTTAGAAAAGGCAGAGGAACCAGAGATCAAATTGCCAACATCCACCGGATCATGGAAAAATCGAGAGAGTTCCAGAAAGACATCTATTTCTGCTTTATTGACTATGCCAAAGCCTTTGACTGTGTGGATCACAATAAACTGTGGAAAATTCTGAAAGAGATGGAAATACCAGATCACCTGACCTGCCTCTTGAGAAATCTGTATGCAGGTCAGGAAGCAACAGTCAGAACTGGATATGAAACAACATAGGAAAAGGAGTATGTCAAGGCTGTACATTGTCACCCTGCTTCTTTAACTTCTATGCGGAGTACATCATGAGAAACGCTGGGCTGGAAGAAGCACAAGCTGGAATCAAGATTGCCATGAGAAATATCAATAACCTCAGAGATCCAGATGACACCACCGTTATGGCAGAAAGTGAAGAGGAACTAAAAAGCTTCTTGATGAAAGTGAAAGAGGAGAGTGAAAAAGTTGACTTAAAGCTCAACATTCAGAAAACGAAGATCATGGCATCCGGTCTCATCACTTCATGGGAAATAGATGGAGAAACAGGGGAAACAGTGTCAGACTTTATTTTTTTGGACTCCAAAATCACTGCAGATGGTGACTGCAGCCATGAAACTAAAAGACACTTACTGCTTGGAAGAAAAATTATGACCAACCTAAATAGCATATTTAAAAGCAGGGACATTACTTTGTCAACAAAGATCCGTCTAGTCAAGGCTATGGTTTTTCCTGTGGTCACGTATGGATGTGAGAGTTGGACTGTGAAGAAAGCTGAGCGCCAAAGAATTAATACTTCTGAACTGTGGTGTTGGAGAAGACTCCTGAGAGTCCCTTGGACTGCAAGGAGATCCAACCAGTCCATTCTGAAGGAGATCAGCCCTGGGATTTCTTTGGAGGAAATGATGCTGAACCTGAAACTCCAGTACTTTGGCCACCTCATGTGAAGAGTTACTCATTGGTAAAGACTCTGATGCTGGGAGGGATTGGGGGCAGTAGGATAAGGGGACGACCGAGGATGAGATGGCTGGATGGCATCACTGACTCGATGGATGTGAGCCTGAGTGGACTCTGGGAGTTGGTGATGGACAGGGAGGCCTGGCGTGCTGCGGTTTATGGGGTCACAAAGAGCCGGACATGACTGAGTGACTGAACTGAAATAAAGTCAAAAATCTGTTTCCAAAACATTCCAAAATTTTGAGCAACTCCAGAAGCTAACTTGCTCTCAGTGTAAATTTTAATGTATTTGCCAAAGGCCAAATTGCAGGTGTGAGTGAGTGCATACAGTTCATTGTGCTAGGCTGACGAATCAAAAGGCAGAGCACTGGATTCTGTTCAAGAGAAGGCTGTAGTGATACCATATCAAGCTTTCAGATGTCCATCATTTCATAGGTTGAAGCCATCAGGGAACCAAGAAATGTTAGGATTGTCTACAGGTGTTTCTTATAAATCTGGCTATGGACATAATATATTCACATTATTTTTCAAGAAATCTCTAGAATTTTTTTTTTTCCTGCAACACTGAAACTGTTTTTACCAAACACTAATTTCCCCTCTTGCTTCCCTGTTGGCTCAGATGTTAAAGAATCTTTGATCCCTTGGACTGGAAGATTCCCTGGAGAAGGGAATGGCTACCCACTCCAATATTATTGCCTGAAGAATTCCATGGACAGAGAAACCTGGGGGACTACAGTCCATTGGTTTGCAGAGTCAGACACGACTGAGTGACTAACACTAACTAACACTTATAGTACTTTACTGTTTACAAAGTGCTTTTCAAGCCACCCTACCTGCTCTTAAGATAGAAATTTATATGAAGCTTTCCTAAAAGCAGATAACTTTTGGCTTGACTTCCAAGACGCTGAAAACCAAATTTAGTGTTCAGTCATATTAACTACATTAGCCCTTGTATGTAGCATTATTTATTCCTCCTCCTTTTCATGGCTTTGATTTTTTGTTCTGATAACCTGATTGTAGATTTGCCTTTAATTATAAACCACCTCAAATTAGGAATGAGGCAAGGTCAAAATAAATCAATATAAAACTGGTAATGTGTTTTTCTATATCAAGGAAATGTGGTTTCTAGAGATGAGGGTCGTATTCCTCTTCCAGTTCTCAGAAGTCTAAATTCAGTTGGCTTTGCTTTGATCCTTTCATTCAAGGAAAGAATAATGTAGTGGGAGAAACCTTGGACAGAGGCAAGTTTGAAATCCAGATATATTATTTCTTAACTCTGAGTTCTTGGCCAAATCACTCAAAAGATCTGGATCTCAGTTTCCTCATTTGTATAATGGAGATGATGTCTAAATCTTGGTGACTATGATGAAGGTTAAGATAAGTTATGATAAGGGACTGACAAATTAAATGTTCTATGACTATGTATTCCCTTCTCTATCAGAGCCAAACAATGGTATATATATACAGAGGAGCCTGGCAGGCTGCAGTCCATAGAGTTGCAAAGAGTTGGACACAGCTGAAGTGACTTAGCAACATATATCATATCTATATCTCCATCTCTCTCTCTCTCTCTCTCTCAACATATATATGTGTGTGTGTGTGTGTGAGTCCTGGAAGGTCTCAAAAAACAGCCTATCTCAAAAAGGAGTATTTTCCTGAGCATCTCCTAAGGCTCTTGGTACTTACAGCAAAGAGAAGGACTACCAAGGAAGCCGTGGTGGCAGTGGTCTGATATTCTATAGGAATTGGATTTTTTTTTCCCCACTACCAGAACCTCCTCCTTTGATCTCACTTTGTAATTGGAAAACCAGAGCTAAGCTGTCATTCCTAGAAACCACTGGGCTTTATTTTAAAGTTGTATTTTTAGAACTTATTTTTTGGTTTTGTGGTGCAATAATATTTAAGTGCTTTAGAAAGAGTTTTTGATAATCTCCAAAGACATTTTCATTAGTTGAGGAACCCATATAGGACAGGGAGTCAGGAGACCTGGTCTGATATTGACGTGCTGTGTGACCTTAGGTTTCATTGTCCTTGTGGATTAAATAATAATATCTAACCTTTATTGAGCAATCACTATGTACCAAGCACTATTCTAAGTGCTTTATGTAAATATTGCATATTTATATACTCATTTAAGACACACAACAATAGCTATTCAAAAAATAAAGAAATCAGGACCCAGAAAGCTTAAGCAACTTGCTCAGGGTCAGAAATGAAGCAGTATGTGACTCAAAAGTTTGTGCTCTTAACCCCTACAGTATACTGCTTCAATAAAATGAGCAGATTGGCTTATACCAACATTTCCTAAACTTTGTTCCTAGTGACTACTAGTCCCACAAGATAAGTTGTTAAAAAAGAAAAAGATTCTAAGGTAAAATATGTTGACACCTCAAACACTGGAGATTGTTAATGAATTTTCACCTATTAAAGTCTCTGAGAAACCCTACGGTATAGAAACCTACTTATAAAGCAGTGTTTCCCTACCTGACCACAGAACTCTGTGTGTATGTGTGTGTGTATATGTGCGTGTGCACATGCATGCACACCTATTAACATCCTGTGGAACGAGGGTTTATAGAATATGTTTTGAGAAATACTGGTGTTAATCTGGAAGATTCATTCTAACTCTTAAGTGCTTCTAGCACTTAAAAATGATAGGTATGTGGACTGTAAAATGCAGTATGCCTCTAGGAGTATCAACGTTTTTTAATTGGAGGGTTGATAAAAATTAGGGGGTGATGAGGCATAAATTCAAGGCTAGTCTATGTTGTATTTTTAACACTTGCTTTAAATGACCTTGTATATCTTGACACAAAAGAGTTCATTTGCCCTCCACCTTTTCCTTTCCTCCTCCCTACTCTATTATGTATTTTCTCACTTAATACTTAAAATAAGAGACCTTAATCAGAGGTGCTTGTTGTGAAAGTAGGATAAAGTTTTTTAATATATGCAAAGTTCAGCAATTGTTTTCAAGATGAATATTCTTTGTTGTCAGAACTGATGCTGCATGGAGTAGGGCTTCTGTGGAACATGGGCTGTTAGATATCATCGTGCTATTGGTCCTCCCGGAGCCAGATGTCCTATCTTTTATTTTTGCAGTATTTCTAATTTATTATCAATAATTGTGGCAAACAAGGATAATGAGTAGATTCAGAGACCTCTGAAGTGCACCTGATTTCCTTCCTCCCTTCCTGGAAGGGAAAGGGGAGAAAACCATGGTTTATGGTCTCTAGCTTCTCTAAGAGCAATGATCTAGTAAATGTCTGCATGTTCTGTTTATAATCCTTGTGTGCAAAACTAAGAGAGCAGCTGGGTGGCCTTACTGGGAATTAGGGTCTCTGTAGTACTTAGTGTCGGTCATCTTTATTCTCTCCATCTCTCTCTTTCTCTCTTTTACTCTCCATCTCCTCCCTTCTTTCTCTCTCCTTTTTCCTTTTCCTCCCTCTCCTCTCTCTTTCCCCCCTCTTTCCTTTCTCTTCCCTTACCCTCTTGTCATGTCTTTTAAGTCTCTCCCCTGCTACACACACACACACACACACACACACACACACACGCACGCATGCACGCAGGCGTGCATGCGAAATAAGCACACCAGGCAGAGACACTCTTACTTAGAGTGTCTTAGAACCAGAGGTGTCCCTGGTGGCCATGAATGGAGAGAAAGGGGCGGGTCTGAGTAATTGCAGGTCTAAAAGTTCCCACCTGCTAATAGACACAGGTTCCCTGCAGTGTGGAGCGCTATAGGAAGTTCACATTAACAACTTCAATACCAGTAATTTCCCTCTCCTCTGAGGCACTTAATAACCTTCACACATGGACATTGTAGCCTTTTGGTAGATAAAGCCCCGGGCCTTTACTGGAACTCCTGTTTTGAGTGACTTATTTTCCCCCTTGTTGAACATCCTTCCATTCAAAGCTGCCTGTCCTGGAACAGGTAGAAGAGCACTAAAGATGCTTTATAATTTCAATTTCTACTCTTCATCCTCTGCCATTATTTTCCTGAGGTGTGACTTCTTTTCCTGAGTGTGAGAGAATGAGCTCCTCTTCCAACTAGCACTGATGTCGTCTATTAACCTAATCACAATATAGTTCCTTCTAGCAACAGCAAGCCTACTTCCTTTTAACTCTCAATTAGCTGAAGCAATTACGTTTTTACCAAACTGTTCCCTGCCACTTCTCTGGCTCTCCTCCCCTGATAAGCTTTGTTTCCTGGGAGTAATTAAAACCTTCTGCCACTGCCATGGCTGCTGCTGCTGGGACCATCATAGCCACCTTAGTTTCATGGTTTGGCAAATTGGTCTTTACCACCATAGGGGCCAGAACCTCTGCCTCCAAAGTTTCTTCCTATCATAGGTCCAAAATTTGAATATTGATGTAGTTGGCAAAACTATGGCTTCTGCCACCTCCAAAATTGCTTCCGTTATTATCAAACCCATTATAACCATCCCCACATCCACCATATCCACCACCACCATGACTGCCACCAAAGCCACCTGGACCACTGAAGTTTCCTCTACAACCAAAGTTGTCATTCCCACCAAAACCATCTCCTCGACCACCACCAAAGTTTCTAGAACCACTTCAACCTCGGGCTAGATGAAACACTAGCCATCTCTTGCTTAGACAGGGTTTTCCTTACATCACAGTTGTGACCATTCACAGTGTGGTATTTCTGAATGACAGTCTTGTCTATAGAGTCATGGTCATCAGAGACTGCAAAAGCAAAGCCTCTCTTTTGACCACTGCCTTGGTGGTTTTGATTTTGATCACCTAAATTTTCCCATACTGTTCAAAATAATCTCATAGGTCATGTTCTTCAGTGTCTTATTGTCACCAGCAAAAATATTTTTCACAGTTAAGTGGGTACCAGGTCTTTGAGAATCTTCTCCTGAGACGACCCTCTTTGGTTCCACAACTCTTCCCTCCACCTTGAGTAGCCTTGCATTCATGGTTGCATCCACCTCCTCCACAGTGGCATATGTGACAAACCCAAACTTCTGGAGCACTTGGTGTTGGATCCCTCATTACCACATAGTTTGTGAGCATTCCCCATTGCTCAAAATGACTCCTTAGACTCATTGGTTGTTTCAAAGCTCAAACCTCTCATGAAGAGCTACTGCAGCTCTTAGGGAGACTCACTTAGACATGACAGCAGTGGAGGGGGAAGTCTTCAACAATGCTTACTCGGCAGTGTCCATGGGCAGAAAGGCCCATGTAATCTTTAGAATCAGTTTGTTGATATGCATAAAATAACTTGCTGGCATTTAGATTGGAATTGCATTGAATGTATAGATTGAGTTGGGAAAAACTGGTATCTTGATAACACTGAGTCTTCCTGTCCATGTGCATGGAATATCACTCAATTTATCTAGATTTGTTTTTAATCAGAAATTTTTAGTTTTCAGAATATCTTGTAAATATTTTGTTAGATTTTATACATAAGTAATTTTGGTGCTGCTGTACATTATATTGTGTTTTGAATTTCAAGTTCCAATTGTTCATTGACAATATATAAGAAATCTATTTTTGTATATTAGCCTTGTATGCTGAAACTTAAATATAATTGGTAGTTACTCCTGAAGTTTCTGTTTTGTGTATGTTGATACTTCAGTATTTTCTACATAGATAATCATGTGTTCTACAAAGACAGCTTTATTTATTCCTCTGTATATTCATACCTTTTCATTTTTGACTTATTTCATTAACTAAGACTGCCAATACACTGTTGAGAGCAGACATACTTGCCTGGTTCCCAATCTTAGCAAGAAAAATCTAGTTTCTAAGTATGATTTTAGCTGTAGGTTTTTTTTTTGCCAGTGTTCTTTATCAAGTTGTGAAAATTACCCTCTCTTCCTAGTTTGTTGACAGTTTTTATCCTAGATAGGTGCTGGATTTTTTTAAATGCTTTTTCTTCATCTATTGCTATGATCCTATTTTTTTTTTAAATCATTAGTTTTTTACTGGGGTGAATTACATTAATTGATTTTCAAATGTTGAACCAGCCTTGTATATCTGGAACAAATTTCATTTGAATGTGGTATATAAGGTTTTTAATACAGTATACTGTTGGATTTCATTTGCTAATTGTAATGGGTTGAATTCTGACCCCCAAAAGTTAAGAATGTTGAAGTCCTAAACTCTAGTGCTTCAGATCATGACTTATTTGGAGATAGGGTCCTGACAGAAGTAATCAATTTAAAATGTGGTCATTTGTATAGGCATTGCCTTTAGAATAGGCAAACTAATAATAATTTTTGTTGTTGTTGAGGATTTTCCTTCTGTGTCAGAGATATCAGTCTACACTTTGCCTTTCTTCTTCCTCTTCCTTCTTATTTTAGATTATTTGATATAGGATATATCCTCTTAACACATTTTTAAAATACATAATACATTATTAATTATGGGCACAATATTGTGCAATAGAATATTTCCTTTTTTGTAATGTCTTTTCCAGTTTTTCTCTTAGGGTAATCTGGCCTCATAGAATGAATTAGGAAACGGTTCTCCTGATTATATTTTCTGGAAGAGATTGTAGAGAATTGTTGTAATTTCATGTTTAAATGTTTGATAGGATTTACCAGTAACCCCCATCTGGTCCTGATGCTTTCTGTTTTGGAAAATCATTAATTACAGATACAATCTCTTTAATAAATATAGGTCTCCTCAGATGATCTATTTCTTCTTGGATGAGTTTTGGTAGATTATGTCTTTCAAGGTATTGGTTCATTTCATCTAGGTTATCAAATTTGTGAGCATAGGATTATTCATAATATTTTTTTAATGTCTGGTAGTGGTGGCTTCTTTTCTATTTCTGATATAAGTAATTTGTGTTTTTTCTGTTTTCTACTTAGTTAACCTAGCTAGATATTTAACAGTTTTATTTATTTATTTTTTACTTTACAATATTGTATTGGTTTTGCCACACATCAACATGAATCTTTCATAGAAGCAGCTTTCTCTGTTACTTGCCTATTTGTCATTTCATTGATGCTTATTTTTATTATTTCTTTCCTTCTGCTTACTTTGGATTTAATTTGTTCTTCTTTTTCTAGTTTCCTAAGCTTAGATTATTAATGTTAACTTTTTCTTCTTCTGCGATCAGTGCTATTAATTTCCCTCTAAGCATTGCCTTCACTGCATCTCATACATTTTAAAAGTTGTATTTCAATTTCCATTTAGTTCAAAATATTTAAAAAAATTTCTCTTGAAGCTTTTCCCTTGAACCATGTGTTATTTAGAAGTATATTATATAATCTCAATGTATTTTGAGATTTTCCAGTTACCTTTCTATGGTTGATGTCTCATTGAATTCATTGTGTTCTGAGAGCATACTTTGTATGAATTCTGTTCTCAATTTATTTAAGGTGTGCTTTATGGCACAGAACATGATCTGTCTTGATGCATGTTCCATGTGAGTTTGAGAAAATGTATTTAGCTCTCATTGGATGAAATATTAAATAAATATCAATTAGATCTAATTGATTGGTGGTACTGTTAAGTTCAACTGTGTCCTTACTGACTTTCTGCCTGATGGATTTATCAATTGAGGGGTGTTGAAATCGCCAGTTATAACAGGGGATTCATTTATTTCTCCTTGCAGTTCTATCCATTTTTGGCTCATGTATTTTGATGCTGTTTTCAGTATATGCATTAAGGATTGTTGTGTCTTCATGGAGAATTGACCCTTTTATCTCTAAGTAATACCTTTTTTAACAATCCTGATAATTTTCCTTGTTCTGAAGTCTTGCTTTATCTTGTATTAATATAGCTGTTCCAACTTTTGATTAGTGTTAGCATGGCCTATCTTTCTCCTTCCCTTTTCTTTTAATGTACATATATCTTGATGTTTAAAGTAGGCTTCTTATAGTCTTTTTTTATGTACTCTGAAAATCATTTTTCATTAATGTATTTAGACCATTGATTTTAAAGTGATTATTTATATAGATGGGTTAATGTTTATCGATTTACTACTGTTTATTAATATTAATATACTGTTTATTAATATTTATTAATGTTTTTATTCATTACCCTTGACCTTTTTTTTTT
>SJYQ01000932.1:40771-53741 GCA_006410935.1 Redunca redunca | reverse complement strand
CCTTCTCACTTTAACTGAGAATTATATGTAATTCTAGCTTTTCTTTCTCTCAGCATAAGAATTATACTTTTTTCTCATTTTTCAGTGGCCATCTTTGAATTTGTACTATAAATTTACAAGTAACCCAATAATACTATACCATTTCATGGGTACTGTAAACACCTTTTAACAGATTATTACCAATTTCTGCCTTCTGTTGCTTATAACATTGTTGTCATTCATTTCACATATCTATAAGTTATAATCACCAAAATATTCCTATTATTATTCTGAACAAACTATTAACTGTTAGCTCATTAAAAAATTTAAAAAAATTCAATTATCTCTTCTCTAACATTCTTCCTTTATGATGTTCAAGTTTCTGCCCTGTATCATTTTTCCTTCTTTCTGAAGTTTTTAATATTTCTTTCATGAGAAGTTTACTGGTAACAAATTACTTTATTTTTTGCTTGTTTGAAAAAAGTCCTTATGTCTCCTTCATATTTGAAGAATAATTTCCCTAGAGTACAGACTTCTAGGTTGGCATTTTTTTTCTTTCAATACTAAATATTTCATTCCACTATCTTTTTGTTTTGTTCGTTGCTGAAGAGAATTCCAGTGTAATTCTTATTCTCTTTCCTCTGTACATAGTGTTTTTTTTTTTCCTCCTCTGGCTTCTTTCCAGATTCTTTGGTGTTTATTGTGCCTGCTATTTTCTGGATCTGATTTAGCTTCTATTATTAATTTTGTGGAAATTCTTAGTCATTATTGGGTCAAATATTTCATTTATTCCTTTCTCTTTTCCTTCTCCTTCTGGTATTCTATTCCTTCTCCTCATTACATATATGTTATATCTTTTCTAATTAACCCACTTGAATATTCTTTTTCATTTCTTTATCTTTTTTCACTTCAGTTTTAGAAGTTTCTTTTGACATTTCGTTAAGTTTACTTACTCTTATTGTCTGTTTCTAATCTATTGATGAGCCCATCAAAAGCATCTTTCATTTCTGTTACAGTGTTTTAAGATTTCTAACATTTCTTTTTGACTCTCTCTTGGAGTTTCTATCTCTCTGCTTACATTACCCATCTGTTCTTACATGTTGTCCACTAAGCCATGAGAACCCTTAGAATATTAATTATAGTTATTTTAAATTCTTCTGATAATTCCAAGATTTCTGACATATCTGAGTCTGGTTCTGATGCTTGCTCTGTCTCTTTAAACTGTGTGGGTATTTTTTTTTCAAGTATGTTTTAATTGAAAGTCAGGCATGATGTACTAAAAGGAGTAACATTTCCCGTGGAAGTTTCTGCTTCTGGTCTTCTGTTTGAATAAGTTGTGATTCTCTGTGTTCATTTTTCTCTCCAGTTTGGGGACAGCAGTTTGTCCTGTGATACCAGTGTTCTGATGAATCTAAGAAGAGTTGCTAATTTCCAGTTTGTTCAGCTTTTTTCTTTATGTTAGGAGAACAGTGATGTCTTCCAAGCTCCTTACATGCTCATCTAAGAACTGAATTTCGTGAAGTCTCCATTCTTTTTTTAATCTATAATCATGATTTTATGCCAGTTAACCCACCAAAAGTATTCATCAAGGTCATTAATGGCCTCTGAGATCTTGATACATTATTAATATTCTCTTCCATGTCCTCATCCTTCTTTTCTTTATCCTTTTTTTCTGGCCTGGAATCATGTTCATGTCTCCATTCTATAAGACCCTTTTTTAGCAAAGGGTTCTCTCTGTAACTACTTCTTTCTTTCCTAACAAACTTCTCAAAAGAGTAGTTTATGCTCACTCTCTGGAGATAGCTTTACCTGTCAGGAATTTTTCAGTTAAGTTTCCACTCTGACTCCTTCACTGAAAGTTCATTTGCTAAAGTCAACAATGACTTCATTCATTGCTGTGTCATATGGACATATTTAATTCTTAGTCTCTTGAGCCTACATGAAACTCCATTTCTTTGGCTTCCACTCTCTCTCTCTCTCTCTTTTTTTTTTTTCTCCTCGTACTTCAGACCATTACTTCTGTTTCTTTTGCTGAACCCTCTTTGTCTGCCCTATACATATTATAGTCCCCTTGGAGTTCCATCTTTGGCCATCTTTCATGTCATTCTATACATATTTCCTTGGTGATCCCATCTTCTCCCATGATTTTAAATCAATATGAAGTAACAATTCCAAATGATTTTCTCCAGACTAAATAACTTCTGATTTCCAGATCTGGATATATATTCCATAAGTGGCCATCTTGAACTGAATATCTAATAGAGATATTATACTCTGAATGTCTCAAAATATACTTAATATTATTTTCTGTCTCTAATGGTTGCAATTTTAGTGATAACACCATCACCCACCATCTACCCAGTCACCAAACCTGAAAGGCATCTTGGAGTCCTCCTTATCCTTTATGCCCCATGTTTAGTCAGTCACCAGCCCCCTTTTTTCCTTCTAAATACCCTTCTGATATATCCTCTCCTGTATATAACTATTGCTACTCTTGTGTTAAGATACTCATCTTTTCTCACATGAATTGCTAGCTACAAGACCCTTGCTTCTGATCTGATTTCTACATTGCTGCCAGGATGAGGTTTCAAAAACACAAATATAACCACATTAGTCTTTAGTGTAAATGCCTTATGTACCTCAAGTTTCCTTAAGGAGTTAACAAATTTCTTCACCTGGCATACAGGACTTTTAGATCTAGTCCCTGCCTGTCTCTCTAGCCTGCTTCCTGACTCCTTCTCCACTCCCACTTTAGATTGGCTCCTTGTTTCAGAGTATTCCCAATTGTACTTGGAATGTTGTTCCTTTCTCTACTCCCTGCTGAATCCCTTCTTGTCTTTCAAAACTTAAGTATACTGATTGAGGCTTATGTATTGACTCTTCTATAAAAAGAGTCTCCCTTTGTTGCCTTCCATCTCCTAGACAAAGATCACTCCCTTTACTGTAGCAATTCTATATATTTTATATGTAAGGATATAGCTACACACACCAACCTAGCTTTTTATTTCCTGTTTTACATGTGTATTTTTTTCTATTAAGATTGAATACTGTTTGAGGATACAGAGCATACTTAGGCATCTTGAATTCCATAACACTTGGTACAGTACCTGGCATATATTAGATGCTCAAGAAATATTTGTCAAATGGGTAGATGAATGCAGGGTTTGTGCCTTGTTTCCTCAGAAACACCTAACTCCATAATTTGAAAGTAGTAGGTGCTTGAGAAATGGTGAATGAAGGAACCTTTGAAAATTTGGTTCTAGTTGTCTCCCAGGTGTATCTTTCTGAAACTGGGAACTCTGATTGCTCCAGGCTCTAGTCATGCTTCTGTTTTGACAGTTATCATAGGCTGTCTTGCATTACAGCAAGTTGGGTGCATGTTTGTGTAGTCTTAAGAAATTATAAATTCCTGTAGGTTCAGGGCCATATACCTTCTTCTACTTTCCTATAACACGCTTGGCACAGGATCTGATACATAGTAGGTATTCAGTAAAAGATTATTGAATTAAATCTAGTTTTAGTTATTTGTATTTTCTCTGGTATGTGACTCTGGGATACAGTCTCAAGATACCTGGGATGCAGTGAGTCTCAAGGAAACTTAGCTTCTTTCCTTGGGCCCATGGCTGTGCCATCTTCCCAATAGATCAGAAGTCTTCAAACTTAGTTATGATTGCAGGAAGTTTCCCATGGCAGTTGCCTTGTCTCTCCTAATCTATCCTTGCCAAAAAAGAATGGACTACACTTTGGCTTGGGTATCTTTGTTTCTTCCCTTAGCCCCCATGCCTTTACCACAGTTTCAGTACCCTTCATTTTCTGTTTTAGAGAGAAGGCCATAGGGGTAGGAGGTCTTCAGGTTCCTTCCCTTCTCCAACCATATTCAGTGCTATGGTGTGAGTGTTTGTGTCCCCCCAAAGTTTATAAGTTGGGGTCCTGATCTATCTAAGGTGATAGTGTTGGGAGGTGGGATCTTTGGGAGATGATTAGGTCATGAGAGTGGAGCTCTATTGATTGGGGTTAGTACCCTTATAAAAGAAGCCTTAGAGGGATTCCTCACCCCTTCTACCATGTGAAGATACAACAAGAAGTTGATGACCTGGAAGAGGGCTCTCTCCTGACCATATTAGCACTTTGATCTTGAAATTTTCAGCCTCCAAAACTGTGAGAAATCAATTTCTGCAGTTTATAAGCTACCCTGTCTTTGGTATTTTGTTATAGCAATCTGAATGGACTAAGACAGTTACTTTCCTCTCTCCAGCCAAACTCAGTTAGTTCATCTGTGGCAGTATAGGGTAATGGTTAAGAGTGTGGGTTCTTGTTTTCTTGAAGTTCCTTGCCACTTATCTGTGCAGTCATAGATAAGTTTAGCTAACCTCATGTGGGTTCTTGTTTTCTTGAAGTTCCTTGCCACTTATCTGTGCAGTCATAGATAAGTTTAGCTAACCTCTTTGAACCCAGTTTCCACATATATGAAGTGGAACTAACAATAACACCTGTCTTATAGGGTTATTATGAGGATTAAATAAGATAAAGTATGTAGAGTATAACACAGCACTTAGCATCTTTTCTTTCTTTGTTCCCTCTTTTGGATTGGAACATATCCCCTAGATAGCTGTTGTTAGGGTCAGTGGATTGATTGGCCAAGACTCTGGGAATTATTGTGTCTGGCAGTGAAATATATCTTGTTCCTTTAGATTTATGTATATGCATTTTACTTTGTTATAAAAAATATTAAGCCCTTGAACACTTGGCCATTTATTCCACAGAAATGGAAAATTATTTTCATTCAGAAACTTGTCCATGAATGTTCTTTATTTGTAATAGCCCCAAACTGGAAACTACCCACATGACCTTCAGTGAATAAGTGCTTAGACATATTTTGGTGCATCCATACAATTGGAATACTGCTCATCAATAAAAAGAAACACAGTATTAATATATGCAAAACTTGGATGGATATTAAGCAAATTATGTTGAATGAATAAAACCAATCTCAAATATTATACCATGAATAATTCTCTGTTTCCAGAACTATGTTTTTTTCAAAATAACATTGTGGGGGTTGAGAACAGATTGGATTACTGTTTGCCAAGAGTTAAGGATAGCTCGATGGAGAAGGGTGAGTGTGACTATAATGGAATAGCATGAGGGCGTCTTGTGTTTTATCTTGATTGTGGTGGTAGTTATACAAAGCTATACATGTGATAGAATTACATACAGCTACACACACAGTATATAATTATAGAACATGTACATGCTATACATGAATAGGTACATTTATAACTGGTTCAATCTGGATACGGTCTCAATTGTAGCAATCCTAGTTTCCTAGAGTTGATGTTGTACTATAGTGATTGCAAGATTGTTAAATTGACAGAGACTGGGTGAAAGGTTCATGGAAATTTTGTAACAGTGAGAATACTGGACCACAGTACTATGGGATCATACTTATATATGATCTTGATAATGTTTCTATATTGCTTTCTAAAAGTAATACAGCATTGCAATCAGCAATGTATAATTATACTAGTTTTACCACCATCTTATCAGCATAAGGTATTTTGCAAGTTTCATTAGTGTAAAATTGTGGTTCCATGTCACTTTAAATTATCACATCTGTCATTACTAGTGAGGGCTTCCCTGTTGGTTCAGTGATGAAGAACCTGCCTGTGCAGGATATGCAAGTTTGATTCCTGGGTCGGGAAGATCTGGAGATGGAAATGGCAAGACACTCCAGTATTCTTGCCTGGGAAATACCATGGACAGAGAAGCCTGGTGGGCTGCAGTCCATGGGGTCGCAAAAGAGTCGATGTGGCTTGGCAACTAAATAATAACATTATTAGTGAAATTGAACTGTTCAAATTTTTATTTCCCCTTGTGTGAGTTATCTGTTCATATTCTTTTTCTACTGTTTCTGTTAAGGTTGTTATGCTTTTCTTATAAATGCCAAGGTGTTATTTATATTTTACAGGAATGTAAAATAATGAGAATATCTTTGATATCAATAATTATGATATTCTTCTTATTAAAACACAAAATTGTAGGAAAAACAATCAAGTACCCAGTAGATAAATGGCAATACTGTTCATAAATGTCTCTAGGAAAAGAGGTGATACTATCTCTCTGTCATCTGTTTTAGCCATATATATTTTTTCTGCATGGTAATTTTTCACAAGATAAAGCATGGTCTACTGGAGAAGGCAATGGCAAACGCCTTCAGTATTCTTGCCTTAGAACCTCATGAACACTATGAAAAAGCAAAACGGTATGACACTGAAAGGTGAACTCCCCAGGTCAGTAAGTGCCCAGGATGCTACTGGAGAAGAGTGGAGAAATAACTCCAGAAAGAAGGAAGAGATGGAGCCAAAGCAAAAACAAAGCCCAGTTGTGTGTGTGACTGGTGATGGAAGTAAAGTCCAGTGCTGTGAAGAACAATACTGCATAGGAACCTGGAATGTTATGTCCATGAATCAAGGTAAATTGGAAGTGGTCAAAAAGGAATAGCAAGAGTGAAATTGACATTTTAGGAATCAGTCAACTAAAATGGACTAGAATGGATGAATTTAATTCAGACGACTATTATATCTACTACTGTGGGCAAGAATCCCATGGAAGAAATGGAGTAACCCTCGTAGTCAATAAAAGAGTCCAAAATGCAGTACTTGGTTGCAATCTCAAAAATGACACAATGACCTCTGTCTGATTCCAAGGCAAATCATTCAGTATCACAGTAATCCAAGTCTATGCCACAACCAGTAATCCTGAAGAAGCTGAATTTGAATAGTTCTATGAAGACCTTCTAGAACTAACACCAAGATGTCTTTTTCATCATACAGGACTGGAATGCAAAAGTAGGAAGTCAAGGGAAACCTGGAGTAACAGGCAAATTTGGCCTTGGAGTACAAAATGAAGCAGGGCAAACACTAACAGAGTTTCACCAAGAGAATGCACTAGTCAGAGCAAACACCTTCTTCCCACAACATGAGAGAAGACTCTACATATGGACATCACCAGATGGGCAAGACTGAAATCAGATTGATTATATTCTTTGCAGCCAAAGATAGAGAAGCTCTATACAGTCAGCTAAAACAAGACCTAGAGCTGCCTGTGGCTCAGATCATGAACTCCTTATTACCAAATTCAGACTTAAACTGAAGAAAGTGGGGAAAACCACCAAACCATTCAGGTATGACCTAAATCAAATCCCTTACAATTATACAGTGGAAGGGACATATTCAAGGTATTAGATCTGATAGAAAGAGTGCCTGAAGAACTGTGGATGGAGGTTCATGACATTGTACAGGAAACAGTGATCAAGACCATCTGCAAGAAAAAGAAATGCAAAAAGGCAAAATGGTTGCCTAAGGAGGCCTTACAAATAGCTGAGAAAAGAAAAGGAGCTAAAGGCAAAGGAGGAAAGGAAAGATATACCCATTGAAATGCAAAGTTCCAAAGAAGAGCATGGAGAGATAAGAAAACCTTCCTCAGTGATCAATGCAAAGAAATAGAGGAAAACAACAGAATGGGAAAGACTAGAGATATCTTCAAGGAAATTAGAGATAGCAAGGAACATTTCATGCAAACATGGGCAGCAAAAAAGGAATGAATTGGTATGGATCTAACAGAAGCAGAGGATATTAAGAAGAGGTGGCAAGAATACACAGAAGAAATATACAAAAAAGATCTTCATGACCCAGATAACCATAATGGTGTAATCACTCACCTAGAGCCAGACATCCTGGAATGTGAAATCAGGTGGGCCTTAGAAAGCATCACTACAAACATTGCTAGTGGAGGTGATGGAATTCCAGTTGAGCTATTTCAAGTCCTAAAAGATGATGCTGTGAAAGTGCTGCACTCAATATGCCAGCAAACTTGGAAAACTCAGCAGTGGCCACAGGACTAGAAAACATCAGTTTTCATTCCAATTCCAAAGAAAGGAAATGCCAAAGAATGTTCAAATTACCACACAATTGCACTCATCTTACACACTAGCAAAGTAATCTCAAAATTCTCCAAGCCAGGCTTCAACAGTACATGAACCCTGAACTTCCAGATGTTCAAGCTGGTTTTAGAAAAGGCAGAGGAACGAGATCAAATTGCCAACATCGATAAAGCAAGAGAGTTCCAGAAAAACATCTGCTTTATTGACTATGCCAAAGCCTTTGACTGTGTGGGTCACAGCAAACTGTGGAAAATTCTTAAAGAGATGGGAATACCAGACCACCTTACCTGCCTCCTGAAAGATCTGTATGTAGGTTAAGAAGCAACAGTTAGAACCGGACATGGAACAACAGACTGGTTCCAAATTGGCAAGGAGCACCTCACGGATGTATATTGTCACCCTGCTTAATTATCTTATATGCAGAGTACATAATGTAAAATCCTGTGCTGGATGAAGCACAAGCTGGCATCAAGATTGACAGGAGAAACATCAATAACCTCAGATAAGCAGGTGACACCACCCTTATGGCAGAAAAAAGAAGAACTAAAGAGTCTCTTGATGAAAATGAAAGAGGAGAGTGAAAAAGTAGGCTTCAAAGTCAACAAAGTATTTTGAAAAATACTAAGATGATGGCATCTGGTCCCATCACTTCATGGGAAATAAATGAGGAAACGGTAGAAACAGTGACAAACTTTACAGTTTTTGGCTCCAAAATCACTGCAGATGGTGAATGCAACCATGAAATTAAATGATACTTTCTCCTTGGAAGAAAAGCTATAACCAACCTTGACAGCATATTAAAAGCAGAGACATTACTTTGCCAACAAAGGTCCATCTAGTCAAAGCTATGGTTTCTCCCAGTAGCCATTTTTGAATGTGAAAGTTGGACTATAAAGAAAGCTGTGCATCAAAGAATTGATGCTTTTGAACTGTGGTGTTGGAGAGGACTCTTGAGAGTCCCTTGGACTGCAAGGAGATCCAACCAGTCCCTCTTAAAGGAGATCAGTCCTGAATATTCATTGGAAAGACTGATGCTGAAGCTGAAGCTCCAATACTTTGGCCACCTGATGTGAAGAACTGGCTCATTTAAAAGACCCTGATGCTGGAAAAGATTGAAGGGAGGAGGAGAAGGGGACAACAGAGGGTGAGATGGTTGGGTGGTGTCACTGATTTGATGGACATGAGTTTGAGCAAGATCTTGGAGCTGGTGATGGACAGGGAAGCCTAGCAGCTGCAGTCCATGGGATCACAGGGTCAGACATGACTGAGCAACTGAATTGAAATGAATTTTTCACATTGTTCCAATTTTGGCATTGTGGGTGAAACAGCTGATCTATGATAGTTTGAATAGAGTGACAATCACATAGAAAACCCATGCCTATGTACCTTGGACTCAATGTAGGTCCACTGGTGTGCACGGGTGCTGGGAACTGGAGCATGGGGATTGGAGAACAATCCCAGGGTGAGGACCACTGTTGAGTGTGGGGATTTTGTTGGAAGGAAAGGGAGGAGGAAACCTGCAACAGGAGATAATCTCCCTTTGGATACAAACTGGGCAGTCATGGAAGCAGAGCACTACTGTTGAGTCACATGGAACAGTTGGAGCCACCTCTGCAGCCTCTGTCCAAAGCACTGGCAGCTGCACAGTAGAGAAGGACCATCCAGGGCAGCCATTTGAGCACCTGCTTCCAGAGGCTAGAAAAGGCTCCTAATAGCACCATATGTCCTACTCCTGTGGCCAATGGCTTCCTTGCACAACTGGCACCACCAGGGTCATCACAATCCAAGCAGCCATGCCACCTCTATATGCTATCCTCGCTGGGGCAAACCCAAATCCTTTAGAGCTGCCTCAGGAGCAGCTCCTGTGAATGACCCCAATTCAGAGATAGGGATAAAGCCACCATTGAGTTCCAGGGCCAAAATGGCTAATGAAGCATATAAAAAACCATCCATGGAATGTAAAAGGACAATTAGTGTTCCTACAAGAGAAACTGCTCTAGCTCTGGCAGACATGGAGATTGGAGAGAAGCACAGGCAGGAGTAGAATCAGATTAGGGTCTGAGCTGTCCTCACAGGGCCCACTGCAGGTACAGAGACAAGCCCTCCACAGCATTGGAAGGCCTTGTAGGGAGGTGGAGGTGGGTTGTGGTTCACAGCAGAGGCAAGGGCAGTGACAGCTGAGATCCTAGGAAAATATTATTTTTTTATGTTTTGGTTCATTCTCTTGTTTGTTCTGCTTTTTTTTTCCCTTTTAATCTCTTCTTATTGCAATTGTTATTATTATCTCTATTAAGGCTTTCGGGATTTTGTAAATCATACTTTTTGTTTCTTTTATATATTTTTACTACTTTGGCTTTCTGTTGTTCTGTGTCTTTTTAAAAACATATATAGATCTCTTGTTTCTATACCTCTGTTTCAGCTTTTCTTTCTTTCTTCTTTTTTTTTTTAACCATTTTTGGCTGTTTCCCTTGTTTTCTTGGCTTTATTCCTCTGTTGGTGCTCTGCTTTGGTTCTGCTTTCTGTTTTTTGTTTTAGTTAGTTTTGTTTTTAAATGGTTGGTTTCATTTTCTATTTCTTTTGTTGATTGAATTGCTCTCTTGTGGTTTGTTTTATTTCGTCTGTTTGTTTCTTGTGTATGTGTGTTTGTTTTTGTTTCTGTTTCAGTGATACTGCTTTTACCATTTGTGTTTTATGATTTTTATTGTTTGCTTTTAAAAAATCCCTTTTATTATCAAGACAAATGGCTTGTGGCATCTTGGTTCCCCAACCAGAAGTTGGCCCTGAACCTGTTGGATGGAGAGCTGAGTCCAGGATGTTAGATCATCAGAAAAGTTCTGACCCCAGGGTGTAGTAATTGATAAGAAATCCCATGAATGCCTCCATCTGAATCCAAGATCAGGACCACCCAACTGCCTGCAGCACCCAGCACTGGATGCCTCACCCAAATGACAAGCAAGACTGGAACAGAAACCCAATCATCAGCATACGGACTGCCCATAGTTACTACAAAACACATCACCTCACACAATCCTTCCCATCAGAGGAAAAAGCTCATCTCCATGCATCAGAAGGAAGGCACAAGCCCCTCTCAAAGCCTGTGCAAGCCACTGGACAAACTTCACCCGCCAGGGTCAGAGAACAGAAGCAAGAAGAACTGTGATACTACAGCCTGGGGATAGGAGACCCCAAATATAATAACTCAGACAAAATGAAAAGACAGAAATATTATGAGGATGAAGAAACAAGGTAAAAACCCACAAGACCAAATAAATAAAGAGGAAATAGGCAAGCTACCTGAAAAAGAATTCAGAGTAATGATAGTAAATATATCTAAAACCTTGAAAATAGAATGGAGGAAATGCAAGAATCAATTAACACATTTAACAATGACCTAGAAGAAATAAAGAATAAGCTAACAGAGATGAACAACACAGTTACTGAAATTAGAAATACTGTAGAAGGAATCAATAGCAGAATAACAGGTAAAAAAACTGATAAGTGAGCTAGATGGTAGAATTGTGAAAATAACTGCTGAAGAGCAGAATAAAGAAAAAATGAATGAAAAGAATTGAGGACAGTCTCAGACTTTTGGGACAGTATTAAATGCACCAACATTAAAATTATAGGCATCTCAGAAGAAGAGAAAGAGAAAGGATCTGGAAAATCTTTCAAGAGATTATAGATGAAAACTTCCCTAACATGGGAAAAGGAATAGTCAATCAAATTTGGGAAGCACAGAGTCTGATATAGGATAAACCCAAGGAGAAACACACCCAGGGACATAGTGATGAAACTAACAAAATTTAAACACAAATAAAAAATATTAAAAGCAGTAAGGGAAATGCAGCAAATTATATACAAGTGAGTCCCCATAAGGTTAACAGCTGATTTTTCAGCAGAAACTCTACAGGCCAGAAGGGAGTGGCAGAATATATTTAAAGTAATGGAAGGGAAAAACCTAAACAAGATTACACAGCAAGGATCTCATTCAAAATTGAAGGAGAAATCAAAAGCTTTACAGACAAGCAAGAGTTAACAGAATTCCTCACCACCAAACCAGCTTTACAACAAATGTTAAAGGGACTTCTCTAGGCAAGAAACAGAAGAGAAAGAAAAGACCTACAAAAACAACCCAGAAAAATTAAGAAAATGCCAGTAGGAACATATGTGTAAATAATTAATTTAAATGTAAATGGATTAAATACTATGAGCAATTATATGCCAATAAAATGGAAAACTGGGAAGAAATAGACATATTCTTAGAAAAGTACAACATTCCAAGACTGAAACAGGAAGAAATAGAAAATAAGAATAGACCAGTCACAAGCACTGAAATCAAAACTGTGATGAAAAATTTTCCAACAAACAAATCCTAGGGACAGATGATTTCATAGGTGAATTCTATCAAATATTTAGAGAAGAGCGAACACCTATCCTTCTCAAACTCTTCCAAACATTTGCAGAGAGAGGGACAATCCCAAAGTCATTCTATAAGACCTCTGTCATTCTGATAACAAAACCAAAGATATCACAGAAAAAATTACAGGCCAGTGTAACTAATGAACACTGATGCAAAACTCCTCCACAAAATACTTGGAAACAGAATCAAACAGCAAATTAAAAGGATCAGACACCATGATCAAGTGGAGTTTATCCTAGGGATGCAAGGATGCAAGTATTCTTCAGTATACACAAATCAATCAATGTTACATCATATTAACAGATTGAAAGATAAAACCCATATGATCATCTCAATAGATGCAGAAAAATCTTTTGACAAAATTCAACACCCATTTATGATAAAAACTCCAGAAAATGGGCATAGAAGAAACCAACCTAAATCTAATGTACACTATATAAAGGCAAACACACAGCAACCATTATTCTGAATGTTGAAAAACTGAAACCATTTCTTCTAAGATCATGAACAAGACAAAGGTCCTCTCTCCTGTCACTGTTATTTAATGTAGTTCTGGAATTCTTAGCCAGGGTAATCAGAGAAGAAAAATAAATTAAAAAATCCAGATTGGAAAAGAAGAAGTAAAACTT
>SJYQ01000932.1:26028-39787 GCA_006410935.1 Redunca redunca | reverse complement strand
TGACAAAGTAATGTCTCTGCTTTTGAATATGCTATCTAGGTTGGTCATAACTTTCTAAGGAATAAGCGGCTTTTAATTTCATGGCTGCAGTCACCATCTGCACTGATTTTGGACCCCAGAAAAATAAAGTCTGACACTGTTTCCACTGTTTCCCCATCTATTTCGCATGAAGTGATGGGACCAGATGCCATGATCTTAGTTTTCTGAATGTTGAGCTTTAAGGCAACTTTTTCACTCTCCTCTTTCACTTTCATCAAGAGGCTTTTTAGTTCCTCTTCACTTTCTGCCATAAGGGTGGTATCATCTGCATATCTGAGGTTATTGATATTTCTCCCAGCAATCTTGATTCTAGCTTGTGCTTCTCTAGCCCAGCATTTCCCATGATGTACTATGCATAGAAATTAGATAAGCAGGGTGACAATATACAGCCTTCTCCAAGCCAGGCTTCAGCAATACGTGAACTGTGAACTTCCAGATGTTCAAGCTGGTTTTAGAAAAGGCAGAGGAACCAGCGATCAAATTGCCAACATCTGTTGGATCATTGAAAAAGGGAGAGAATTCCAGAAAAACATATATTTCTGCTTTATTAACTATGCCAAAGCCTTTTACTTTTTGGATCACAATAAACTGTGGAAAATTCTGAAAGAGATGGGAATACCAGACCACCTGACCTGCCTCTTGAGAAACCTATATGCAGGTCAGGAAGCAACAGTTAGAACTGGACATGGAACCCACCTCCTAGAGTAATGGAAATAAAAAGAAAAATAATCAAATGTACAGCACAGGAAACCATAAACAAGATAACCTTCAGAATGGGATAAAGTAATTGTAGATGAAGCAACTGAGAAGGATTAATCTCTAAAATGTACAAGCAGCTCATGCAGCTCAATATCAGAAAATCTACCCAATCAAAAAATGGGCAGAAGACCTAAGCAGACATTTCTTCAAAGAGGACTTACAGATGGCCGACAAACACATGAAAAGATGCTCAACATTGCTCGTTATTAGAGAAATCCAAATCAAAGTTACAGTGAGATATCACCTCATACTGATCAGAATTGTCATCATCAAAAAATCTACAAACAATAAATGCTGGAGAGCATGTGGGGAAAAGGGGACCCTCTTTCACTGTTGAATGTATGTAGCTATGTGAAGTGATACAACCACTATAGGAAACAATATGAGATTCATTAATAATTAGGAATAAATCTACCTTATGACCCAGCAATCCTTATACTGGGCATACACACTGGGAAAACCGTAATTCAAAAAGACACATGTACCCCAGTGTTCATAGCAGCACTGTTTATAATAGCTAGAACAGATGTGAGAGTTGTGCCATAAGGAAGGCTGAGTGTCAAAAAATTGATGCTTTCAAACTATGGTGCTGGAGAAGACTCTTGAGAGTCTATTGGACAACAAGGAGATCAAACCAGTCAATCCTAAAGGAAATCATCCCTGAATATTCACTGGGAGAACTGATGCTGAAGCTAAAGCTCTAACATTTTGGCCCCCTGATGTGAAGAGCTGACTCACTGGAAAAGACCCTGGTCCTGGGAAAGATTGAGGGCAAGAGGAGAAGGGGTGACTGAGGATGAGATGTTTGGATGACATAATTGACTCAATGGACATGAGTTTGAGCAAACTCTAGGAGACAGTGAAGAGTCGACAGGGAAACCTGGTATGCTACAGTGCATGGGGTCACAAAGAGTTGGACATGACTGCATGACTGAACAACAACAATAAGAACATGAAAGAGAGCTAATGTCCATTGACTGATGAATGGATAAAGAAGCCATGGTGCATATATACGATGGAATATTGCACAGCCATAAAAAGGTTAGAATTTGGCACAGTTATACTGAGATGGAAGAACCTAGAGCCTGTTATACAGAGTGAAGTAAGTTAGAAAGAGAAAATCAAATATTGTTTATTAACTCATATACATGGAATCTAGAAAAATTGTACTGATGAACCTATTTGCATAGCAGGACTAGAGAAACATGTAGAGAAAAGACTTGTGGACACAGCAGGGGAAAGAGAAGCTGGGATTAATTGGGAGAGTAACATTGAATATGTATACTACCATGTGTAAAATAGATAACTAGTGGGAAGTAGCTGTATAGCACAGGGAACTCAGCTCAGTACTCTGTGATGACCTAGAGAGGTAAGATAGGGAGATTTGAGGGAGGCTTAATAGGGAGGGGATATATGTATATGTAGAGCTTATTCATGTTGCTGTACAACAGAAATCAACATAGCTTTTTAAAGCAGTTATCCTCCAGTTAAACATTAAAAAAAAAAAAAAAAAAAAGAGCATTGGGCTAGGAATTTTAGTGCCTAAGGATGTAGAGGTACAAATGTTAAAAACGAGTTCAACCATGAGTGTGGATGAATTAAAGAGGCCAACATTATAGAATACCTTTTAAGTGTCTAAAAGGTTATTTCCCATAATTTTAAAAAGGAAACGTGGCTTTTTGTTTGTCTGTTTTTCAACCTCAGATATATAGAACTGAGTTCATTACGTGTACCTCACTCATGGTGTGTTACCGTCATTGATCAATGCCAGGCTATCTTTCATTTATCATCGTTCCTTGGAGATATTGTTCCAGACCACAGAAACGAAATGAGTATCACAATAAAGCAAGTCACATTTATCTTTTTTGCTTCTCAGTGAATGTAAAATTTTGTTTATACTATATTTTAGTCTACTAAGTGTGTGATAAAGCATTATATCTAATAAAACAATGTATATACCTTAATTTGAATATGCTTTATTATTTAAAGGGCTTCCCTGATAGCTCAGTTGGTAAAGAATCTTCCTGTAATGCAGGAGACGCTGGTTTGATTCCTGGATCAGGAAGATCCACTGGAGAAGGGAGAGGCTATCCACTCCAATATTCTCCAGCTTCCCTTGTGGCTCAGTGGGTAAAGAATCTGCATGCAATGTGGGAGACCTGGGTTTGATCCTAGGGTTTAGAAGATCCCCTGGAGAAGGGAAAAGCTACCCACTCCAGTATTCTGGCCTGGAGAGTTCCATGGTCTGTATAGTCCATGGGGTTACAAAGAGTTGGACATGACTGAGCGACTTTCATTCACTTTATTATTTCAAAATTGTTAGACATCATCTGAGCCTTCAGCAATTCATAGTTTTCTTGCCTTGAAGTTGGTGGCTGCTGACTGATCAGGGTTGCTGAAGGTTGGAGTGACTTTGACAATTTCTTAAAATAAGATAACAATGAAATTTGCCACACTGATTGACTCTCATGAACAATTTCTCTGTAGCATACAGTGCTATTTGATAGCATTTTATACACTTTAGAACTTCTTTCACAAGTAGAGTCAACCCTCTCAAATCCTGCTGCTGCTTAATCAATTGTTTATGTAATACTCTAAATCCTTTGCTGTAATTTCAAGAATCTTCACAGCTCCTTCACCAAGAGTAAATTCCATCTCCAGAAACCACATTTTTTGCTCATCCATAAGACGCATCTCCTCCCTTGTTAAAGTTTTATTGTGAGATTGCAGCAATTTAGTCACATTTTTTTAGGTATAATTTTTCTCTTTTACTGAAGAACAGTTAATTTACAATGTTGTGTTTTTAGCGTATTTCAAAGTGATTGTATTACACACACACACACTCATATATATGTATACTCTTTTTCAGATTCTTTTACACTGTAAGTTATTACAAGATATTGAGTATCGTTCCGTATGCTATACAGCGGATCCTTCCTGTTTACCTGTTTTATATATAGTGATGTGTATATGTTAATGCCAAACTCCTAATTTGTCTCTCCTCCTATCCCACTATCCCTTTTGGTAATCATAAGTTTGTTTTCTATTTCTGAATTGATTTCTATTTTGAAAATACATTCATTTGTATCATACAAGTGATATGTAATATGTGTCTTTCTCTGACTTACTTCGCTTAATAATTCAGTCACATCTTTAGCCTCCACTTCAAATTCTAGTTTTCTTGATATTTCCATCACATTTGCAGTTACTGAAGTCTTGATCCCTTTAAAGTCATTCATAATGATTAACTTCCAAACTCCTGATAATGTTGATATTTTGTTCTCTTCCCATGAATCATGAATGTCCTTAGTGGTACCTAGAATGGTGAATCCCTTCCAGAAGGATTTCCACGTACTCTGAACATATCCATCAGGGCAATCACTATCTATGGCAGCTATAGCCTTACAAAATATATCTCTTAAATAATAAACTCTAAAAATCAGAGTGACTTCTTGATATATGGGCCGCAGAAGGGATGCTGTGTTAGCAAGCCTAAAACAACACGAATCATGTACACATACTCTTGGTTGACTGGGTGCAATTTTCGTAATAATATATTTTTTGAGAGTGTTTTTTATTAAACAGCCAAGCATAACTGCGACACAATTTTAAATGTTTGAAAATTATGTCACAGAGTTGCAAAATGTTTATGTATGACTATTACATATTCAAACAGCTAAAGCCATCAAATCTTACACCAATACAAACATAAGATTATTCCATCATTAGCTTAAAATTTAATAACCATAAACTATANNTTTAACATTACTTATGATACTGGTTTCCTTATCAAATGGAATCTACAAAGTAAATTAAAAAGAAAAATGAAGTCTTAACTGACTAAAATGCTGTAAACCAGTAGTTGTGTTTACAGAAATTTCTTGGAGTTGTGTGATAAAATACTGAGAAAGCATCAATTAGTATACATGTAAAATTTTCCCATTTTGTTCATGATTTTGATAATAATACACTCTTAAAAGACTTTGCCAAGTTGATCTGCTAGATATTAAACCTGAGACCAAACTTTATTTTCTTCCAAGTGTGGTTTATATAAGGCTAGCCAAACTTAATCCATTTTCTTATATAGTCCCCCCACAAACTAATCTGTGCTAGAGATAACAGAAATTTTGAGTAAAAACATGTGGAGTTGGTTACAAGTACTTAACAAGTACTTTTCCCAACCGATTAATATTTTTCCTCAAAATTTTCTATTTCAAACCAACAACCAGAGCTCATCTTTTTAGATACCACATAGGTTATTTTGTGCAAAGGAAATTTTTAACAACAAATCTTCCCAATAAGATAATTCAAAGAAAAAATTTCATTTTTAGAGTCTCCATTTTCAATTGATTAAAGAGGAACCAACTATCCTATCTTACTACTAAACATAACAAGTAAGCCCTAACTAAGAAAGTATTTTATTTTGGTTAATTTTCAGCAGGTAGAAGTTCTGCTTCCTCTCCTAGATGAGTAACTACTGAAATTACTTTCTACAAATGTGAAACCATTTTTTTCCTTAGAGGAAGGAAAACAGGAAGAAAGCAAACAGAGATGAGGCACACAGTGGCAGACAGGGTACATAAAATTGGGCATTCAGTATGATTTTGGTCACTTTGTTGCAACAAGGTGTTTATTTTCTTGTATCTCTATGTCTATAGTAAAAGAGAAAGCTAACCTATAAATAAAAGCAAATTTGATACAACATTCATTTTCAAGTCATAAATATATGCATTTCTAATTGTAAAGTCTCTACAATACATTTGCATGTTTTTATAGACTAACATAATACACAAACTCATGGAAGTCTTCTGTTATGCTTTTAATTTTGCCCAGATCTGACATCTTGATAAATAGTGAAGCCACAAACAATAGTCCTATAACTTTTAGAATCTATCCAAAATTTAAAGGAAAAAATAGCAGCAATTCCGTAAAGACATAACGGATATCAATCCCTTACTTTCTTTAGCTTTTTCTGTCAGTTGTTTGAAAAACACTAAAATTTGTCATGAGGTTTTCTATATATTGTCTAATAACTGGATTGTCTGATTTTAGCTTCAGATTTTTTTCCCTAACTGCGTCTACTCTTGCAGAGAGGTCTTCAGGTGTGTGTTGGAAATTCAATCATTGATTAATTTTTTCCCTCTCAGTTCAGTTCAGTTCAGTTCAGTCGCTCAGTCGTGTCCGACTCTTTGTGACCCCATGAATTGCAGCACGCCAGGCCTCCCTGTCCATCACCAGCTCCCGGAGTGCACTCAAACTCACATCCATCGAGTCGGTGATGCCATCCAGCCATCTCATCTTCTGTCGTCCCCTTCTCCTCCTGCCCCCAATCCCTCCCAGCATCAGAGTCTTTTCTAATTCCACCTAATTTTCAGCATCAGCTGCATCTATGTCAGCATTCATCATCTTAAGCAATAAATTTTCAAGTCTTGGATACAGAATTCTTGATGAGTGGTCTGCTGTTTGAGGTGCTGGCAGGGGAAGGAATTAGAACACCTCAGGCCTGGACAATTGGAACAACTGGCACCTGAGCAAATATTTTGAAAGGAATCTTTTTCTGAATAGTAGGTCTCAACAGTGGGTTTAAAATATTCAGTGAACCATGTTGTAAACGGATGTGGTAGTGTCCAGTTTTTTTTTTTTTTCCATTTATAGAGCACAGAGTATACTTAGCATAATGCTTAAGGGCCCTAGGATTTTCGGAATTTTAAATGAACACTGACTTCAATTTAAAATCACCAGCTGCATTAGGTCCTAACAAGAGAGTCAATATGTCCTTTGAAATCTGAAGCCAGGCACTGACTGCTTTCTAGCTCTGAAAGTGCTAGATAGCATCATTGTCAGAGTCCAGCTCCAGCAGCCAGGGAATCAGCCTGAAGGGGTGAGCGGGTGGATGATGATGTAGCCTCTGACTCATAGTAGGGAACTACATGTTTATTTCAAGCTTCAGGTTTTCTTTTATACTTTGACAAAAGCATTAGGTCAAAGGTTTGGCATCTTTAGTTTCCCCCACCCAGATTTACTGTCTCTAGAAATCATAGTTGTCCTATAAACAGAGTTCCTGCTTCAGCCATTCTCTCAGAATCAGCTTTACTATCTATTATCCACTTTCTCTTATGTGTTCTATACTTAACTTGTGATTACATTGTAACTCATGCCACATTCCTCAGTTTATTTCTTATCTTTCTAAATCCTGTTTGCCCCTAGCATCTTAAGATCACTATCTCCTAAAAAGGCTTCTAGCTATTCTTAATTATTCCTAAACCCTAAACTCAGCAAACTTCTTTTGCCATAAATATTTCCCTCACAAACAGGTCTCAGATAACAATCCTTCCCATGGCCTCAAGCTGCGGTCTACTTGCTCATCCTGGGACATTCTTTGTAAAGATCCTTGAACAAATGTCAATGGTTATTTTATAGATTTTTTCTGGACACAACTGCAGAAGGCTTTGTGCTTTCTCATGCTTCTCTCAAGCACCTTAACATTCTTTCCAGCCAACTCAACCGGAGAAAGGAAAGAACAAGTCAGAATCACAAGGCCTAACTCCTTCATCCTGGGGCTGTGCCTGCGAGATGAGGAGAGGGGGTTGGGGCTGTGCCTCCATTTTGTCGGTAATGCCTAACACAGCTCCTGACACATCATCTTCCAAAATAAGACTGTTTCATCTACGTTGAAAATCTATCATTTAGTGTAGCCACCTTTATTTATTATTTTAGCTAGGTCTTCTGGATAATTTGTTTTATCTTCTATTAATACATTTACACTTGCTGCTTTACCTTGTACTTTTATGTTGTAGAGAACAAATTTGGAAAACTCAACAGTGGCAACAGGATTGGAAAAGGTCAGTTTTCATTCCAATCCCAAAGAAAGGCAATGCCAAAGAACGTTCAAACTACCAAAAAGTTGCACTCATTTCACATGCTAGTAAAGTAATGGTCAAAATTCTCTAAGCCAGGGTTCAACAGTACATGAACTGTGAATTTCCAGATGTTAAGCTGGATTTAGAAAAGGCAGAGAAACAAGAGATCAAATTGCCAACATCCATTGGATCATAGAAAAACAAGAGGGTTCCAGAAAAACATCTACTTCTCTTTTATTGACTACACCAAAGCCTTTGACTGTGTGGATCACGAAAAACTGTGGAAAATTCTGAAAGAGATGCGAATACTAAACCACCTTACCTGCCTCCTGAAAAATCTGTATGCAGGTGAAGAAGCAATAGTTACAACCGGACATGGAACAGCAGATTGGTTACAAATTGGAAAGGAGTACGTCAAGGCTGTATATTGTTCCCCTGCTTATTTAACTTATATGCAGAGTATATCATGTGAAATGCCAGGCTGGATGAAGCACAAGCTGGAATCACAATTGCCAGGAGAAATATCAATAACTTCACATACGCAGATGACACCACCCTTATGGCAGAAAGTGAAGAAGAATTGAAGAGCCTCTTGATGAAACAGAATGAAAAAGCTGGCTTAAAACTCAGTATATAAAAACTAAGGTCATGGCTTGTGGTGTCATCACTTCATGGCAAATAGATGAGGAAACAATAGAAAAAGTGACAGATTTATATTCTTGGATCCCAAAATCACTTCAGATGGTGACTGCAGTCATGAAATTAAAAAAAGCTTGCTCCTTGGAAGAAAACTTACGACCAACCTAGACAGCATATTAAAAAGTAGAAACATTACTTTCCAACAAAAGTCCAACTGGTCAAAGCTATGTTTTTTTCCAGTATTCATGTATGGATATGAGAGTTGGAGTATAAAGAAAGCTGAGTGTCAAAGAATTGATGGTTTTGAACTGTGGTGTTGGAGAAGTCTCTTGAGATTCTCTTGGATTGCAAGGAGATCAAACCAGTCCATCCTAAAGGAAATAAGTCCTGAATATTCATTGGAAGGACTGATGCTGAAGCTGAAGCTCTAATACTTTGGCCACCTGATAGGAAGAACTGACTCATTTGAAAAGACCTTCATGATGGGAAAGACTGAAGGCATGAGGAGACGGATGACAGAGGATGAGATGGTTGGATGGCATCACTGACTCGATGGATATGAGTTTGAGCAAGCTCTGGCAGTTGGTGATGGACAGGGAAGCCTGGTGTGCTGTGGTTCATGGGATTACAAAGGGTAGGACATGACTGAGCAACTGAACTCAACTGAATATTTGAATATATCCTTCAAAGCATGATGGAATTGCATGAATTTGTATTTATGTAACTAGTGATATCTTCAGTATTTCATTCTGCTTCTTGTTTTTTCACTAAGCCATGCATTTTTGCATCTATTGATGTTGCTATCTGTACCTCTAACCTGTTGCTCCTTTTCTTGTTGTTTAACTCTTTGGGACTCCATGAACTGTAGTATGCTAGGCTCCTCTGTCCTCCACTGTCTCCTGGAGTTTGCTCAAATTCATGTCCATTGAGTCGGTGATGCTATCTAAGGACCTCATCCTCTGTCTTCCCCTTCTCCTTTTGCCTTCTGTGCTTCCCACCATCAGAGTCTTTTCCAGTGAGTTGACTCTGCATCAGGTGGTCAAAGTATTGGAGCTTCAACTGCATGAACAGTCCTTCCAATGAATATTTAGGTTTGATTTCCTTTAGGATTGACTGGTTTGAATTCCTTGCTGTCCAGGAGACTCTCAAGAGTTTTCTTCAGCACCACAAGCAGAAGGCATTAATTCTCTGGTGCTCAGCTTTCTTTATGGACCAACTCTCACATACGTACATGACTACTGGAAAAGCCATAGCTTTTATTATATGGACTTTGGTTGGCAAAGTGATGTCTCTGCTTTTTAACATCCTGTGCGGGTTTATCATAGCTTTCCATCCAAGGAGCAAGGGATTTTAATTTCATGGCTGCAGTCACTGTCCAGAGGGATTTTGGGAGCCCAAGAAAAGAAAATCTGTCTGCTTCCCCTTTTTCCTCTTCTATTTGGCATGAAGAGATGGGACCAGATGCCATGATCTTAGTTTTTTGAATGTTGTGTTTTAAGCCAGCTTTTTCACTCTCCTCTTTCACCCTCATCAAGAGTCTCTTTAGTTCCTCTTCACTTTTTTTGCCATTAGAGTGGTATTATCTGCATATCTGAGGTTATTGATACTTCTTCCAGCAATCTTGATTTCAGCTTGTGATTCATCCAGCCAAGCATTTTGCACAGATGTACTCTGCTTAAGTTAAATAAGCAGGGTGACAATATACAGCCTTGACATACTCCTTTCCCAATTTGGAACCAGTCCATGTCCGGTTCTAACTTGCTTCTTCACCCTCACACAGGTTTCTCAGGAGACAGGTAATGTGGTCTGGTATTCCCACCTCTTTTAGAATTTTCGAGTTTGTTTTCATCCACACAGTCAAAGGCCGTAGTTTAGTCAATGAAGCAGAAGTTTTTCTCGAACTCTTTTGCTTACTCCATGATCCAATGAATAATGGCAGTTTGATTTTTGGTTTCTCTGCCCTTCAAAACCCAGCTTGTACATCTGGAGTTCTTGGTTCATGAACTGCTGAAGCCTAGCTTGAAATATTTTGAACAAAACCTTGCTAGGATATGAAATGAGCGCAACTGTACAGTAGTTTGAACATTATTTCACATTGTCCTTCATTGGGATTTGAATGAAAACTAACCTTTTCCAGTGCTGTGGCTGCTGCCGAATTTTCCAAATTTGTGGCATATTGAGTGCAGCACTTTAACATCATCATATTTTAGGATTTGAAACAGCTCAGCTAGAATTCTATCATCTCCACTAACTTTGTTTGTAGTAATACTTCCTAAGGCTTACTTGTCTTCACATTTCAGGATGTCTGGCTCTAGTTGAGTAACCACACCATTGTGATTTTCTGGGCCATTAAGACCTTTCTTGTATAATTCTTGTGGTATATTATTGCCACCTCTTCTTAACCTCTTTTGCTTCTGTTAGGTCCTACTGTTTCTGTCCTTTATCATGCCCATCCTTGCAAGAAATTTTCCCTTGATATCATTAATTTTCTTGAAGAAATCTTTCCCATTCTATTGTTTTCCTCAATTTCTTTGCATTGTTCATATAAGAAGGCCTTCTTATCTCTCCTTGCTATCCTCTGGAACTCTGGATTCAGTTGAGTATATCTTTCCCTTTCTCCCTTGTCTTTCACTTATCTTCTTTTCTCAGCTATTTGTAAAGCCTTCTCAGACAACCACTTTGCCTTGAATTTCTTTTCCTAGGGGGTGCTTTTGGTCACTGTCTCCTGGTGCAATTTTACCAACCTTTGTCCATAGTTCTTCAGACACTCCATCTACAAGATCTAATTCCTTGATTCTATTTGTCACCTCTACTGTATAGTCATAAGAATTTGATTTAGGTCATACCTGAATGGCCTAGTTTTCCCTACTTCCTTCAATTTAAGCCTGAATTTTGCAATAAGGAGCTCATGATCTGAGCCACAGTCAGCTTCAGGTCTTGTTTTTACTGACTGTATAGAAAAAGTTCGGCATCTTCGGCTGCAAAGAACATAATATGATTTTGGTATTGACTTTCTGGTTATGTCCATGTGTAGAGTCATCTCTTGTGTTGTTGGAACAGAGTGTTTGCTATAACCAGTGTGTTCTCTTAGCAAAACTCTATTATCCTTTGCCCTGCTTCATTTTGTATGCCAAGGCCAAACTTGGCTGTTATTGCAGGTACTTCCTGACCTCCTACTTTTGCATTCCAATAACCTATGATGAAAAGGATATCTTCTTTGATGTTAGTTCTAAAAAGTGTTGTAGGTCTTCATAGAGCTGGTCAACTTTATCTTCTTCAGCATTAGTGATTGGGGCATAGACTTAGATTACTGTGATGTTGAATGGTTTGCCTTGGATATGAACCAAGATTATTCTGTCATTTCTGAGATTGCACCCAAGTACTGCATTTCAGACTCTTATTGACTATGAGGGCAACTCCATTTCTTCCAAGGGATTCTTGCCCACAGCAGTAGATATAATGGTTATCTAAATTAAATCCACCTATTGCTTCTAATGCCTGCTTAATGCTGCACTACATCTTGAATTATCTATTCTCCCTGTGATGGAAATGTTCTGTATTGTATGTGTCCTCTTTAGGACCTATATGAAAACTTCTTTGGACTAGTTTTCAGGAATAGAATTTCTGGATCATGGAGTGTACTTTGTTACTTTAACTATGTGGTACCAGATTGATCTCCTGAGTGGTCTCAATATATCTATACCCTGTCACCCCCTGACAATTGTAACAGAAGAGGGTTCTTTTATCCCCAACACCCTACTGACACGTGGCATTTTCTAGCCTTCCAGTTTTCTCCAGTCTTACAGACTTAAAGAAGTATCTTGTAGTTTTAATTTTCACTTATGTAATTACCAGTATTTTGAGTGTCTCTTCATGGTTGTATACCTATTGGATTTCCTATTCTATAACTTGCCTGTTCTTATATTTTTGCCAGCTTTTCTATTAGAGCTTCTGTCTTTTTTTCATTGAGTTACAGCAGTCCCTTATATAGTCTGGATAATGATCTGTTGTTAGTTTTAGACATTTTATATATTTTCTCCCATTCTGTTACTGATTGATTTTTCAAGTCTTTTCCTGTCTCTCGATCTGACATAGTTTTCATTTTCTAGTAACTTTATAGTTTTTCTTCTTACATATAGATATATATATAGATTTCACTTTTACATATGGTAATACATAAGGATCTAGTTTTATTTTTCTTCATGTATTGATACAGTTTCCCCCACACATTTGGTAAGTACTTATATCTTTTGTTCATAATTAGTAGTGCCACCATATCCTATATGAAGTGCCCATTCATACAGAAGTTTGCCTTTGAGCTGTGAGCCTTTATCAATGATCTTTTTGTATAGTTTTGTACTAGTATTTCAGGCTTCCCCCCACCCTCCCGCCATGGCTTTGGGTATATCTTAATATCTAGTAGAGCAGATCTTCCTTTCTTCACTCTTCTCTTTTAAATTTTACCTAGCTATTGATGGGGTTATAATCTTCTATTTAGGCAATGGCAACCCACTCCAGTACTCTTGCCTGGAGAATCCCAGGGACGGGGGAGCCTGGTGGGCTGTCATCTATGTGGTTGCACAGAGTCGGACAGGACTGAAGCGACTTAGCAGCAGCAGGATATTTAAAAGAGTAGCAGTGATAGATGGGTCCACTTTATCTTGTTTGAGATTTTTAAGTAATGCATTTACTTTATCCATTACACATGACATTCTTTGTAGGCTTTTAATATATAATCTTTACCACGTTGTGGATGTTTACTTCTGTTCCTAATTCACTAAGGGTTAGCATCATAAATAGAAGTGAACTCAAAAGTGTTTTTCTCTATCAATTGAGGTAAATCATTTGATTTTTCTCTTTTAATTTATTCATGTGATGTATTCCTTTGAAATTTTTCAGTGTTGAACTCTCTGCTTTCTTGAGTTAAATTTACCTGATCAAATGAATATATTTTTGAAAATATACTGTTGATTCACTAAATAATTTTATTTGGATTTTTGCATCTATATTTCATAAGTGAAATTATACAAATTTTCATCTCTGTTTGGTTTTAAAATGAGGATTATGCTAGCCTCATAGATAAATTAGACTAACTGTCATTCTTTTTCTAACACTGGAATCAATTGGATAAGATAGTTTGTTTCATGAAAGTTTGGTAGATTTTACTAGCAAATCCCTCTGGACCTGAGGGATTTTCCTTGGAATTTTTTCACTTCATGTAGGTTTTTCAGTGCATTAGCATATTGTTCATAATACTCTCATTTAAAGAAATTTGTTACATTGTTTTTCCTTTTACATTCTGTATTTTGTGTATTTGCCTCTTCCCCCTTTTTTTTTTTTACTTGACCAGTCTTCTCAAAGATCTATTAAGCTTTTTAAAGAATTAAATTATAATTTTGTTCATCTTTTCTGTTGTTTATTTTTGGTGTGTGTGTGTTTGTGGGGGTGATTATCTGATTATT
>SJYQ01000931.1:243550-273470 GCA_006410935.1 Redunca redunca | reverse complement strand
CTATAGTGGTTATTGTTCATGGTTCAAGTCCACAGATCCACTAAAATGTTCTGCTACCTATGTGTTTATTCTAGGGTTTTAATTGACTGGGAAGCACATATTCAGGAAAACTTATTTTCACAAAAATGATGGGAATACAAGAGAACATGTCATGTAATTTGAAGTCCTTGTTTGTTTAACACTTATTAATGTGTCCATTAGTCAAAACGGATTACATAACTGAGCCCAAAGTCAAAGTTTAGAGAGTATATTTCACCAAAGGAAGTAGAAAAAATAAATGTTAAAATACTATTCAAATTCTCATGATCTGTCTTCTTCAAGTTTCTCTGGCATACAAAATATAAGAATATCAAATGTTCGTCAAAATCAGGGTATCAAGTTTGAAGTTTGGGTTCTTGAAATATGAAATATTGATGCTGTTCTGTTGTTTCTGTAAACCTCTAAACCAAAATAAACAAATAAACAAAAACACAAGTATTGCCTTCTTTTAATATTGGAGAGCAGGTAGCCTTGCAAGGCACATAGAAGTCTTTTGTCCTTAAGACAAACGTTGCAAAGTATTCCTACTCCAAAATATTCCAAAGGAATATTTCCTCACTAGGCATAGGTTTTGTTACCACAGTTGTTGCCTCTGCCCTCTGAAAAATTCTTTCTGAAACATAGACCTAAACAATTCTGGAAAAATGGTTAAAAATAAAATAGTTTTAATAGAGTACCCAGCCTGGCATTCTGTGATGACCTAGAGGGGTAGAATGGGGTGGAAGGAAGCTCAAGAGGTAGAGGATGAGCCTTCTTCCACCCCCAGTCCTCACCTCTAAGTTGTACCAGAGTGCCTGGCTGTATTCTCTGTTAAAGTTATTTTATTTTTATTTTTGATTAATTTCCCAGAATATATATATATGTATATATACATATATATATGTGTGTGTGTGTGTGTGTGTGTGTGTGTGTGTTGATGCATGGTAGAGACCACCACAATATTGTGAAGCAATTATCCTCCAATAAAAAAGAATAAAATAATTTTAAACAATAAAGAATATGCCTTTTTGGAGTTTTAGAGGCTATCGCCTCCTGATTCCCATGTTTGGAAATTTGGGGCTAATAAACTAATTGACATGTAGGGGCTTTCCAGCTGGTGGTCATGGTAAAGAATCGCCTGTCAGTGCACCAGATGTAAGAGGTAGGAGAGATGAGGGTTTGATCCCTGGGTTGGGAATATCCCCCTAGAGGTGGGCATGGCAATCCACTCCAGTATTCTTGCCCAGAGAACCCCATGAGAGAGAAGCCTGGCGGGCTATAGTCCATGGGGTTGCAAGGAGTGACTGAAGTGACTTAGTATGCATGTAACAGGAAGATTTCTTGTGGCTTTACAGGTGGTGCAGTGATAAAGAATCCACCTGTTAATGTAGGAGATGCCAGAGATGTGAGTTCAGTCCCTGAGTCAGAAGTATCCTCTGGAATAGGAAATGGCAACAGCCTCCAGTAGTCTTGCCTAAAAAAATCCCATAGACGGAGAAGCCTGGTGAACTACAGTCCATGGGGTCGAAAAGAGTCAGACACCACTGAACACACACCCACCCACCAAACTTATAATTTGAAAAATTTCACTTTTCTTGCTATCTGACTGACAGAACTTTTGACTATGTAACTTCCATAAATATTATGGTGGTTTAAGTCTTAAATTCCGGTAATTCCATGTGCCAAGAGCCTCACTGTGAATTATTTCTACATCTAGACTAAATTGCAGTTTCTGTGAGCAAATCAGGCTGCAGCAAGACCACATTTTCCCTTGAATCGCTTTATACAGCTTAAAAGATATATTTGACACCAATTCTTTTCAGAAATGGAAACTAAAAGTATTTGAGCAACACATCTAATTAGAGTTTGTCTTTAATATATTCAATAACACATATTTTACTTGGTGAAAATAAGATTTGTTTTCAAAATTTGTAAGTTATGGTTTGCCATATTTGCTCCATATTTTGTTTGCAATCTGGCAAATACTTTTTTGTGACTATCTCTGCTGCTGCTGCTGTTCCATTTGGTTAGTCGTGTCTGACTCTTTTCAATTCTATGGACTGTAGCTCACCAGGCCTCTGTCCAGGGGATTCTCCAGGCAAGAATACTAGAGTGGGTTGGGATGTCCTCCTCCAGGGAATCTTCCTGATCTGCATCTCTTGTGTCTCCTGCATTGCAGTCAGATTCTTTACTACTGAATGACTGGGAAAGCATGACTTTATCTTATAATAAATTGTGAGATACAGCTGTAGCAATAACCTTCTTATTTCAACATTTGACTCAAAGTCTCCAAATCCTGCATTGAAAAAACATCAGAAGTGTTATTTATTTTATTTTATTTTTATATTTTAAAAGATCATAAGAAAATTTCACCAAATAATTTAGCACTAAAGAAATAAATCTCTATATTTCCTACCTCTAGTATCAAACTAAGAAATATAGTGATTTATTTTCTGACTTTAAGAATTTGGTCCAAAATCCAAGAAATATTTATTCTAAGTTATTTTTACACATACTTAGTCCCCCTAATTCTATTGTCAATTTTTCTATCAGTTTTTATTGCATAAGTAAAGATAAGTAAAAAATAAAATCTTCTACCTTCTAGCAATAGATATTTGTTTTCCTCATGGCTTTGTAGTTGAGTTTAGGAGTTTCTGCTTCAAAGTGTTCCTCCTGAATTCCTCCTAATGCCAAGGTTGAAGGACAAGGCCTACTCAGTTACAGCTTTCCTAAAGGTCATAGATGAGTAACACGACACACCCAAGCATGCAAACACATTAAAAGCCCTGTTAGTGTCACACCTACTAATATCTAAATGGCCAAAAATATAACATCTTTGAACCCAATTTCAACTAGTAATGAAAAAACTATTCTCATGTACTTCAGTTAAGAGAAATCACTATTTTTCTTTTAAAACTAACAAGTCTTTATCTGCTCAGCCTGCTATAAGAGAAAACCACAGTTGGGTGGCTTACACACAGCAGAAATTTATTTACCACAGTTCTAGAGAATGGGAAATCCAAGATTAAGGCATCTACAGATTTGGCATCTGGTGAGATCTTGATTTCTCATTTATAGACATCCATCTTTTTACTGTACCCTGTCTTTCAGGGTTAATGGGAAAAGGAAACTTGTCCATCTTTCTTTCAAAAGGTCTCTATCCATTTCATGACGATTCTGCCCTCAAATCACTTACCAAGAGCTCCACTTCCTAAACCATCACCTTGGGGCTTAGGATTTCAAAATAAGAATCCTGGAAGTGGCACTGATATTCTGTCTACAGCATAATGTAATCTAATACAGTCTTACTAGAAAGAGGTTAGGTAAAATAAAGTCTTCAACAGTAGTTTTTCAAGAGTAAAAAACAAACTGAAAACATGTATGTATGTATATATATATACGCTAATAAATCATAATTCATTTGATATGTCATCCATTTGAAACGTTATCCATTTCAAGTGATACTTTTTAGCTGAAAATGTAAGAGACAGAAAGAGAGGTAGAAAATTATTCACTTCTATCATCATGATATCCTCATAAGAAATATTATTATAGGCAAATCCTCAAGGAACCACAGGCTGATATATTCTTAATATTTTCTCTTTAGCCCCACTTGTGGTAATGTGAAATTAATTTTTAAATATTTCCCTAGAATATAATTAAGGTTTTTAAAAGCTATATTATTTTTACACAGTCTTCTTCTGAGGGAGGTTATGGGGCTTGATCCAACAAAATAAGGTGATAATTAAGAAAGAGACGTAGTGAATTGATGGTTCAAAACAAAAGTAAGGCAAAGTATTTAGAATCACGGTGAAGAAAAACTCCAAGTTATACATGTGCAGTCAGCTGAAAGTCAAATAAACCCTAATAGGAGAAGATAGAAAGAATGCTCTAAAGATGTATCTCTAATGGGGATGGGGGGAAGTATGACAGATTATTTAATGTGGTAGTTTTGAGAGATGCAACTGGTTTGCTTACCTATTTCTGATTCTTAAGAAATGTTTTCTATATATCTAGAAACCTATAATACTTTTATATTTATACTTTTATTATAGGAATTTTGCCAAGGAAACATGAATGATCTTTTGTGTGTTAACCTTGATGTAATATACGCTTTCAATCTGAAAACTCAATTTTGCCTATGGATTAGGTGAATAATCTTTAAATAGGAACTATTTATTTTCTCCCATTCTATTTTCTTCTTTTGGAATATCTATTTATTTTCATTATAAGTAACTAGCTTTTCTCTTAATGATCCTCTTTAGGACAGGATTTTACACCAGAAGTTTATACTGGACACAAAAATAAATAGACCCAATATTGGAAAATGATTTGCCAAATAATCATGTACTGATTTTCAAATAATTTGTGAACTGTTTCTTTGATCTTGGACACTCTCATATATTTTGAACGTTTTGAGAGACTGAGTGAGATAATTTTGAAAGGATGGTGTTTTAGGAGAAATCTACACTGTGCTCCTTCCACCTCCCACAATGGTAAACCTAAGGCTAGTACTCTTATCTCAAATTTAATGAAGAACAGGGCCTTGACAGGGACTTTGACAGCTTAGAGTATTCCTAGTAGCTCAGCTGGTAAAGAACCTGCCTGAAATGCAGGAAACCCTTGTTCGATTCCTGGGTTGGGAAGATTTCTTGGAGAAGGGATAAGCTACCTGCTACAGTATTATTGGGCTTTCTTGGTGGCTCAGTTACTAAGGAATCCACCTGGAATATGGGAAACTTTGGTTTCATCCCTGGGTTGGGAAGATCCCCTGGAGTAGGGCATGGCAACCCACTCTACTATTCTTGCCTGGAGAATCCCCATAGGCAGAGGATCCTGGAAGGCTGCAGCCCATGGAGTTGCAAAGAGTCAGACACCGCTGAGTGACTAAGCACAGCTTAATAGATAACATACTTCACTGTATAACAGTCTTAAGTCAGAAAGAGAAAACAAACAGACAAGAATCATATATGAATGTATATATGTGGAATCTAGAAAAGTAGTATACTTGTGTTGTGCTAAGTCACTTCGAGGAGATACCCCTCGTCCAAGGTAAGGAGCAGCAGCTGCACTTTGATGGAGCAGCCGTGAAGAGATAGTCCACGTTCAAAGGTAAGAAAAACTCAAGTAAGATGGTAGATGTTGCGAGAGGGCATCAGAGGGCAGACACACTGAGATCAATATCACAGACAACTAGTCAATCTAATCACCTGGACCACAACCTTGCCTAACTCAATGAAATGAAGCCATGTGGTCTACCGGAGAAGGGAAAGGCAAATCACATCAGTATTCTTGCCTTGAGAACCCCATGAACAGTATGAAAAGGTAAAATGATAAGATACTGAAAGAGGAACTCCCAAGGTCAGTAGATGCCCAATACTACTGGAGATCAGTGGAGAAATAACTCCAGAAAGAATGAAGGGATGAAGCCAAAGCAAAAACAATACCCAGTTGTGGATGTGGCTGGTGATAGAAGCAAGATCCAGTGCTATAAGGAGCAATATTGCATAGGAACCTGGAATGTCAGGTCCATGAATCAANAACAATACCCAGTTGTGGATGTGGCTGGTGATAGAAGCAAGATCCAGTGCTATAAGGAGCAATATTGCATAGGAACCTGGAATGTCAGGTGCATGAATCAAGACATATTGGAAGTGGTCAAACAGGAGATGGAAAGAGGGAAAGTCGACATTCTAGGAATCTGCAAACTAAAATGGACTGGAATGGGTGAATTTAATTCAGATTAACCATTAAATATACTACTGTGGGCAGGAATCCCTTAGAAGAAATGGAGTAGCCATCATGGTCAACAAAAGAGTCCAAAATGCAGTATTTGGATGCAATCTCAGAAATGACAGAATCATCTCTGTTCTTTTCCAAAGCAAATCATTCAATAACACGGTGATCCAAGCCTATGTCCCAACAAGTAATGCTGAAGAAGCTGAAGTTGAACAGTTCTGTGAAGACCTACAAGACCTTTTAGAACTAACACCCAAAAGAGATGTCCTTTTCATTACAGGGGACTGGAATGCAAAAGTAGGAAATCAAGAAACACTGAGTAACAGGCAAATTTGGCATTGGAGTATAGAATGAAGCAGGGCAAAGGCTAATAGAGTTCTGCCAAGAGAAAGCACTGGTCATAACAAACACCCTCTTCCAACAACACAATAGAAGACTCTACACATGGATATCACCAGATGGTCAACACCGAAATCAGATTGATTATATTATCTGCAGCCAAAGATAGAGAAACTCTACACAGTCAACAAAAACAAGACCAGGAGCTGACTATGGCACAAATCATGAACTCCTTATTGCCAAATTCAGACTTAAATTGAAGAAAGTAGAGAAAACCACTTGACCATTCAGATATGACCTAAATAAAATCCCTTATGATTATACAGTGGAAGTGAGAAATAGATTTAAGGGCCTAGGTCTGACAGATAAAGTACCTGATGAACTATGGACGGAGGTTCATGACATTGTACAGGAGACAGGGATCAAGACCATTCCAATGGAAAAGAAATGCAATAAAGCAAAATGCCTTACAAATAGCTCTGCAATGAAGAAAAGTGAAAAGCAAAGGAGAAAAAGAAAGATATAAGCATCTGAATGCATAGTTCCAAAGAATAGCAAGGAAAGATAAGAAAGCCTTCCTCAGTGATCAATGCAAATAAATAGAGGAAAAGAACGGAATGGGAAAGACTAGAGATCTCTTCAAGAAAATTAGAGATATCAAGGGAATATTTCATGCAAGATAGGCTCGATAAAGGACAGAAGTGGCATGGACCTAACAGAAGCAGAAGATATTAAAAAGAGGTGGCAAGAATACACAGAAGAACTGTATCAAAAAAAGACCTTCACGACCAAGGTAATCATGATGGTGTGGTCACTAACCTAGAGACAGACATCCTGGAATGTGACGTCAAGTGGCCTTAGAAAGCATCACTACGAACAAAGCTAGTGGAGGTGATGGAATTCCAGTTGAGCTATTTCAAATCCTGAAAGATGACGCTGTGAAAGTGCTGCACTTAATATGCCAGCAAATTTGGAAAACTCAGCAGTGGCCACAGGACTGGAAAAGGTCACTTTTCATTCCAATCCCAAAGAAAGGCAATGCCAAACAATGCTCAAACTACTGCACAATTACACTCATCTCACATGCCAGTAAATTAGTGTTCAAAATTCTCCAAGCCAGGCTTCAGCAGTTCGTGAACCATGAACTTAGAGATTATCAAGCTGGTTTTAGAAAAGTCAGAGGAACCAGAGATCAAATTGCCAACATCCGCTGGATCATCGAAAAAACAAGAGAGTTCCAGAAAAACATGTATATCTGCTTTATTGACTATGCTGAAGTCTTTGACTGTGTGGATCACAATAAACTGTGGAAAATTCTGAAAGAGATGGGAATACCAGACCACCTGACCTGGCTCTTGAGAAACCTATATGCAGGTCAGAAAGCAACAGTTAGAACTGGACATGGAACAACAGACTGGTTCCAAATAAGAAAAGGAGTAAACTGAGGCTGTATATTGTCACCCTGCTTATTTAACTTCTATGCAGAGTACATCATGAGAAACGATGAGCCAGAAGAAGCACAAGATGGAATGAAGAGTGCCGGGAGAAGCATCAATAACCTCAGATATGCAGATGACACCACCATTATGGCAGAAAGTAAAGAGAAAATAAAAAGCCTCTTGATTAAAGTGAAAAGAGGAGATAGAAAAAGTTGGCTTAAAGCTCAACATTCAGAAAACTAAGATCATGGCATCTGGTGCCATCACTTCATGGAAAATGAATGGGGAAACAGCGGAAACAGTGTCAGACTTTATTTTGGGGTGCTCCAAAATCACTGCAGGTGGTGATTGCAGCCACGAAATTAAAAGACACTTGCTCCTTGGAAGGGAAGTTATGACCAACCTAGATAGCATATACAAAAGCAGAGACATTACTTTGCTAACAAAGGTCCATCTAGTCAAGGGTATGGTTTTTCCAGTAGTCATGTGTGGATGCGAGACCTGGACTGTGAAGAAAGCTGAGCAGCGAAGAATTGATATTTTTGAACTGTGTTGTTGGAGAAGACTCTTGAGAGTCCATTGGACTGCAAGGAGATCCAACCAGTCCATTCTAAAGGGCATCAGTCCTGTGTATTCTTTGGAAGGAATGATGCTAAAGCTGAAACTCCAGTACTTTGGCCACCTCATGCGAAAATTTGAATCATTGTAAAAGACTCTGATGCTGGGAGGGATTGGGGGCAGGATGAGAATGGAACAAGAGAGGATGAGGTGGCTGGATGGCATCACTGACTCAATAGACATGGGTTTGGGTGGACTCTGGGTGTTGGTGATGGACACAGAGGCCTGGCATGCTGCAATTCATGGGCTGGCAAAGAGTTGGACATGACTGAGTGACTGAACTTAACTGAAATGAAGTCACTTCAGTTGTGTCTGACTCCTTGTAACCCTATGGACTGCTGCCTTCCAGGCTCTCTGTTCACAAGTTTCTCCAGGCAATAATATGGAGTGGGTTGCCATGCCCTCCTCTAGAGAATCTCTCTCACCCATGGACTGAACCCATGTCTCACGTCTCTGATTGGCGAGCATGTTCCTTTCCACTAGTGCCACCTGTGAAGCCCTGAAAAATGGTATTCAGTTCAGTTCAGTTGCTCAGTGGTGTCCACCTCTTTGTGATCCCATGGATTGCAGCCCACCAGGCTTCCCTGTCAATCACCAACTCCAGGAGCTTACTCAAATTCCTGTTCATCAAGTCAGTGATGCCATCCAATCATCTCATCCTTTGTCGCCCCTTTCTCCTTCTGCCTTCCGACCAATATTCAGGACTGATTTCCTTTAGGAATGACTGGTGGAAAAATGGTATGCTGCTGCTGCTAAGTCACTTCAGTCGTGTCTGACCCTGTGCAACCCCGTAGACAGCAGCCCACCAGACTCCCCCCTCCCTGGGATTCTCCAGGCAAGAACACTGGAGTGGGTTTCCATTTCCTTCTCCAATGCATGAAAGTGAAAAATGAAGGTGAAGTCCCTCAGTCATGTCTGACCTTCAGCAACCCCATGGACAGTAGCCTTCCAGGCTCCTCCACTCATTGGATTTTCCAGGCAAGGGTACTGGAGTGGGGTGCCATGGTGTTCTCTGGGAAAAACGGTATAGATAATCTTATTTTCTAAACAGAAATAGAGACACAGATGGACTCCATCTGTGAGTCCATGTTTCTCCAAATAGAGAACAAACATTTGGATTTCAAGTAGAGAAAGGAGAGGGGGTGGGATGAATTGAAAACCTGGGATTGGTGAATATATAATCTGAGCCACCAGGGAAGTCCACATAATATTGATACTACATATAAAATAGATAATTAACAAGGACCTACTGTATAGCTCAGGGAACTCTACTCAGTGCTCTGTAGTGAACTAAATGGAAAAGAAATCCAAAAAAAAAAAGAAGGGATATATGTATACATATAGCTGATTCACTTTTCAGTACAGTGGAAATTAACACAACATTGTTAAGCAGCTATCAGTTCAGTTCAGTTGCTCAGTCATGTACAACTCTTTGTGACCCCATGGACTGCAGCAGCCAGGCCTCCGTGTCCATCACCAACTCCCGGAGTTCATTCAAACTCATGTCCATTGAGTTGGTGATGCCATCTAACCGTCTCATCCTCTGTTTCTCATCCTCTGTCATCCCCTTCTCCTCCCACCTTTAATCTTTCCCAGCATTACGGTCTTTTCAAATGAATCAGTTCTTCGGAGCATGTGGCCAAAGTATTGGAGTTTCAGCTTCAGGATCAGTCATTGCAATGTATATTCAGGACTGATTTCCTTTAGGATGGAATGGCTGGATATCCTTGCAGTCCAAGGGACTTTCAAGAGTCTTCTCCAACACCATAGTTCAAAAGGATCAATTCTTTGTGTCCAACTCTTTGAGACCCCATGTACTGTAGCCACCAGGCTCTTCTGTGCATGGGATTCTCCAGGCAAGAGTACTGGAATAGGTAGCCACTCCCTTTTTCAGGAATATTCTGGACAAAGGTATCAAACCCAGATCTCTGGCATTGCAGGCAGATTCTTTGCCATCTGAGCTACCAGGGAAACCCAAAACCAGCTATACTCCAGTAAAAAATATATTTTTTTAAATGATAAAAAAGCAATAGCATTAAAATTGAACATTTCCATTGTATTATATTTTACTGTGTAATAAACTACTCAAAGATTTAAAAAAATAAAAAAATAAGCTTAATAGATGACAAACACTGGTGGGTTCAAGCGTGGTCTAGAATTTAATTTCAGTTTGAGAAGTACTGAGAACAAAATTTTCTATCACAATTTTGGTGCCAGAGATGGAATGTATCATTACTATGGGATTTGGCAAACTTCTCATGCTTTATGAGGCAAAGGTTAAGTATGTACCTCCAGAAGGTTAGATGTGGTCCTGATGAGAAAGAGAATCAACAGGGTCTACAGGGCCATAGAGATGGGTATAAAGAAACCAGTAGCAAGAAACTGAAAGTAAATGAACAGAAAATGAAGTTGAAGTACCAACTGACTCCCTAGAATACTGTAGAATATTTAACAGTGAAGAAAAATGGCACTTGCATCAGTCCCCCAGAAATGTCTGAATAGCCTCAAAATCATGTCCCGGGACGGGGGTAGAGGGGGGGATTCACCTTTAAATAATGAGGCTCATAATGAATGAACAAACCTTGAGGCAGGACTAATAAAAGTACAAATTGCCATACTCCTGTGCCTCTCATTCCATGAAAAAAAAAAAAAAATCAATGGGACAGATGGAAAAAAATAAGAATAAGAAAAGAAGCAACAGTAGATTATAAAAGTCAATAATGCTCTTTCCCACTTTCGGTGTCCAGCCTGAAGCCACTTGAGGTAAGACAAGGTTATAAGCTTATCATTTGACCAATTCAGAATTTTGATTATCTTGGTTTTGTATTATGAGCATTGAATTGAATTTGTGTTTAAAATTGTTGTCAACACAATGTCCACCTCATAAGATTGACTAGGCAGTCTATAGGAATTGCCAGAATTCTTGTCTAGACAAGACTTATTTATTTATTTAGTTTTTGACATAGGGACAAGAACCATGATTTCACTCAATGAATGGAAAGAATGGTAAGAAGTCAATACAGTGTCATCTAAATGCATTGTAAACCGTTTATTTGATATCTTTTTTCATCTTTGTTGTAATTTATTCTGGGTCATGTAATATTTCTTCTATCTAATCAATCAGTTTATCTGTCTGTATCTATATATCTATTTATCACATATCCACTTAGCTAACTGAAATTACCATTGGGTAGAGTAAATAAAATTCATATAATATTAGAGAAACAAGGAAAGTTAAGATGTGAAAAGACTTGAGATTCTACTCAACCATTCACCCTCATTTTTTACATGCTTTCTCCATTCTTGTGAACTGATAACAGCCCTGGTTTTAAATATTTATACTGATAGAGCAGCATACTCTTGAAGGTAATTGAGGCTGAGGTAAGAAGCCTAATAGGTTCTTCCTTATGTTCAAATGAATTTGATCTTTCATATTTCACCAATTTACTTTTCCTACCAAATACTGTAGGTTTTTCCTCTGGGACAATATATAAAAACTGTTTAACATGGAAAAAAAATTAAGTCAACTGAATTCAGATACCATGTTCTTATGCTATCTCTGGGTTTTTACAGGCTGCTCAGTGGTATAGAATCAGCCTGCCAGAGCAGGAGAATTGGGTTTGATCCCTGGGTTTGGAAGATCCCCTGGAAAGGGAACAGAAAGCCACTTCAGTATTCTTATTTGGAAAATTTCATGTACAGCAGAACCTGGTGGGTTACAGTCCATGAGGTCACAGAGTCAGACATGATTGAACAACTGAGCATAGACTATCTCTGCAAGTCTCTTAATCCTCAATTTCTTACACCATAGAGAACTGTGAGTAGTTTATTTAAACATATATATTTGAAACATTAAGGAATTTCACTTTCATTCTGTACATCAGTGGGATAGTAAGACCTCATATTGAACTCATCAACTTTTAGAACATCCAGTATTATTCAAATAAAATATTAATTCAAGTTCATGCCCTGTCATACCTATAAATGAATGTAGTGTTTTTAAATTAAAAAATACATATATTAATTCAGCCAACAAGATTCAAATCATCATTCTAATACTGTTAATAAATTTTAAACCCCAATTATTTTATCTAACTCACTAGATATCCCTTCAATATTCCTCTATCCAGGTTTTGCAAGCAATATCTTACATTTTAATTTGATTAAATTCTAAATTATATGAGGTTACCCATGAAGGTAAACACCAGAGGGGCTTCCCTTGTGACTCAATGACAACTAGAGTCACAGTGGCTCATCACAACTAGAGTAAAGCCTGCACAGCAATGAAGAGCCAGCACACCCATAAAAATAAACAGACAAAAGAACAGAAATCTCAATTTCCATCTTTGACACTTTTAGAGAATTTTTATATAAGTTTATACTCTACTGTAGCTCACATTTTAATATATTGATAAGAATATAGGAGATCCAACCAGCCCATTCTGAAGGAGATCAGCCCTGGGATTTCTTCAGAGGGGATGATGCTGAAACTGAAGCTCCAGTACTTTGGCCACCTCATGCGAAGAGTTGACTCATTGGAAAAGACTCTGATGCTGGGAGGGATTGGGGGCAGGAGGAGAAGGGGATGACAGAGGATGAGATGTCTGGATGGCATCACTGACTCGATGGATGTGAGTCTGAGTGAACTCCGGGAGTTGGTGACGGACAGGGAGGCCTGGCGTACTGTGATTCATGGAGTTGCAAAGAGTCGGACACGACTGTGACCGAACTGAACTGAACTGAACTGAAGAAAATCAAAACTGCATTTTGGTGGCTTGCTAAAATAAATAGATCAACAACTGACATTAAATCTATTTTATTTAATACCAAATTTAATGGACATTTTCATCTATTATTTTACTTGACTTCACAACATAATCAGATATTACTTGATTAGTTTACACTTGGTTACATAGACACAATTCAGTTCACAGTAGTTTAGCACAAAGGAAGGATTTATTAGAGTTTAAATTTCCTTTTTAAAAATATTTCTTCATACTTTCAGTTTGAACTGCTGTCATTTGTTGCCTGAAACATTAAAATAGCTTTCTAGTTAGTTTCTTTGCTCCTACTTCATTTGGTGACTACTGAGGTCTGTTGACTGTGTGGATCACAACAAACTGTAGAAAATTCTGAAAGGGATTGGAATACCAGACCATGTGACCTGCCTCTTGAGAAATCTGTATGCAGGTCAAGCAGCAACAGTTAGAAGTGGACATGGAACAGCAGACTAGTTCCAAATGGGGAAAGGAGTACATCAAGGCTATATATTGTCACCCTGCTTATTTAACTTATATGCAGACTACATCATGAGGAATGCTGGAATGGATGAAACACAAACTGGAATCAAGACTGCAGGGAAAAATATCAGTAACCTCAGATATGCAGATTATACCACCCTTGCGGGAAAAAGTGAAGAAGAACAAAAGAGCCTCTTGATGAAGTGAAAGAAGAGTGTGAAAAAGTTGGCTTAAAAAACTGAACATTCAGGAAACTATGATCATCACATCCGGTCCCATCACTTTATGGCAAGTAGATGGGGAAATAATGGAAACAGTGGCAGATTATTTTTTTTTTTTGGGGGGGTGACCTCCAAAATCACTGAAGATGGTGATTGTAGCTATGAAATTAAAAGACGCTTGCTCCTTGGAAGAAAAGTTATGACTAACCTAGACAGCATATTAAAAAGTAGAGACATTGCCAACAAAGGACTGTCTAGTCAAAGCTATGATTTTTCCAGTAGTCATGCATGGATGTGAGAGTTGGACTATGAAGAAAGTTGAGCATTGAAGAATTGATGCTTTTGGCCTGTAATGTTAGACAAGACTCTTGAGAGTCCCTTGGACTACAATAAGATCCAACCCATCCATCCTAGAGGAAATCAGTCCTGAATATTCATTGGTAGGACTGATGCTGAAGCTGAAATTCCAATACTTTGGCCACCTGATGTGACGAAGTGGCTCATTTGAAAAAACCCTGGTGCTGGAATGATTGAAGGCGGAAGGAAAAGGGGATGACAGAGGATGAGATGGTTGGATGGCATCAGTGACTCAATGGACGTGTGTTTGAGTAAGCTCTGGAGTTGGTGATGGACAGGGAAGCCTGGCGTGCTGCAGTCCATGGGGTTGCAAAGGGTCAGATATGACTAAATGACTGAACTGAACTGAATTGAACTGAGGTCTCTGTAAAACATAATCAGGTAACTATAGTATCCTAATATAAATTCCCCTAATGGCCTTTGATTGCCCGTAAGGTCCAATGTGATTTCAAACATGCTGGCTTCATTGGACACATATCCAATTATCACTATTCCTTCCTGAGTTCTAGCACCTAGATCATTTTATGTCTCTTGAATTCATTAGACTCCTCTCAATTCTTAGTCTTAGCTCAGCTCTTTCTTTGGTTTATACCTTGTTTTGCTTCTTGACCTCCCTTTGCTTGACTATATATGTTATTCAGATCTTGACTCACATTCCTATTTTCTAACTAGCCAGTCTAAATCACTCTCAGTCACTTCATTCTGGTTCTTTTATTCTGACATGAATTATGCTCTACCACTATGTTATATTATGTATTTATATATGTTTATTTTGTTTATCCTCAGAGAAACAGATTAGAGAAGAGATCCCATTCGTTCATACCTACATTGCCCACACTAAGACAGCCTGACAATTGGTTGGTCCTCATTCAATATAGTGTAAATTAGTATAACATCCAGAGGAAGGGGGAAAAAAAAAGAAATAAATAATATATAATCTGCCATTACCAAATGTCATTTGGATGCCTCAGTTTATTTCTGAGTGTCCACTTTCTCTCAACCTGTATATTCCAGATGCTAGAAGCAAAGGCCTGGGAAACTCTAAGTTACATGTTTATTTTGTTGCTTCTTGACATGAGTGAATTTCTTCATCTCAGGTGAATTAAAACAAAAAATTCTGGAGAAAAAGAGATCATTGGTCTCACTTTAACCATATACTCAATATTGAGAGGGTAATAGGCAGGAAAACTAGGGGTCTTCAAATGGAGGATATAGGTTGCAAGTGTCAGACATTCTTTTTCTCTCTCCCTTAAGCATCTAGAGGAAACAAACTACAAGTGTCAGATTTTTTTTTCCCTCTCTATACAAAATTAAAAGGAGTTTTCTTTTCTTTTCCTTTTTTTTTTTTTTTTAAAGTCTGTGTTGCCATGATGATACCTGATTCCACCTGAACTTAACTTTTCTCAAACCTTGAGCTAACCAATGCATTTTTCTTGTGGGAAATGGTTTTCTTAAGGCACGTTAATAAGCTATGTATTTATCTTAGACTCTTTCTCCAAGGCGGTTCAGCTAAAGATGCAATTGATAAGGGCTCAACAAATTAACATGTTTTACTTATACATTGTTCTTCTAATCTATGTTAGTGAAGCTACATACTTACTTGGAAACCCGCCTTTCTTCAAGATTCATGTGGATCATTTTATGGCCCAGGATGACTCACCTGGTGCCAATGTTATCTCAAAATGCATGTTGTGGGTGAGGGGCCTGATGCCACTCTAAGTTTACAGACCTTTCCTTTCTCTAATTAACAGTTTGCTAATAGGTATATAACATGTTGCTAAAGGCTAGCAGGGGGCCACTCTTTCTGTCCCCTTCGGACGTCTATGCCAGAAGCTTTTTCTATCTCTTTTATACTTTAATAAAGTTTTATTGCAGAAGAGCTCTGAGTGATCAAGCCTCATCACTGGCCCGGGATTGAATTCCTCTCCTCTGGAGGCCAAGAATCCTGGTGTCTTTCGTGGCTCAGCAACAACCTTTCAATATCTGGACAAGTTATTTCAAAGACAAACTTAATATACTGTTTTAGAGACTACTGGTCCAAATTAACATTAGGTCTTTCCTCTTCCCTGTGAGCTAACCACTAAACTAGGTTTCACAAAGCCTTTGAGTTGTTCTTGTGTGTAGAATATGTGTGGAGAGATGTGAGTGGGGTCACCTCTAGCTTAAGTGGATAAGAGAGAAGGAGCACTCATCTTCTTCTCTTTGCTCTGCTGCCAGCAAGACAGAAGATGAGTCAGAGGAGTTGGAGGTCACAGGGTATCGTGGAGTCAATTAATGAAAGGAAATTGGGCACTAGATTGATCGCATGAAAGTGACCCATTGATCTCTAATGAACTGTATGTTCTGTTAGAAATACATTGTATTGTGACGGTCTACTAAAATTCTAGTGTTTTTTGCTACAATATTTAGCCTATTAAACAATATCTATTCCCCCATTCTTTAATTTTCTGATATAAGTCTCAGGTCTTTACTTGTGTATGGTTCATTGATCTAATTTCCTAGTCAGTCAGTCAGTCAATCAAAAAACTTTTTTGCCTTTTCTCTTGCCAAGTTTCAGCAAACTGACTTTCAAAAACTATCCACAACTTAATTAAAGCAATACTTATTAATGTCATGTTTATAAAGAAACCCTTTTTTGAAATGAGTAGCCTCCAGCTTTGGAAGTGATCATGGTTAAGGCTTTCAATACTCATTAACAGCTTTATGTACAGAAAGACAGAAATAAGTTACTGAGTAAAATGCCTTAGATGGTAGAATACTCTGTAAAATACTGTAATCTGTTTCTGATCTAGAAAATTAAGAATGGATTAATTACCCAAGACTGCTAAGAAGTGGTATACAAGAAGGTTTAAAGTCCTGTGTTTCTTTAAAGATAATTCAGTTTATATCTAACATGGGAAACACACTTCTCTGAAATTATCTGTGGAAACTGAATAGAAATATCTTAAGGAGAAAGAATCTTGAGGCAAGTGAGAGTGAATGCCTTTGTTTAAACAGTACTGGATACAAATTCATCTATCGTTTCTAAGACTGAATTAATTTCTAATTGAGTGAATTCAGACAAATCACAGTCTGTAAAATTGGACTAATAATCTGTTTCAATATACAAATATATTATCCTGAGATTGAAAATTCGATCTTTATCCAAAGTAGCTTCTTCACTAAAATATTTTTTAAAAATAGAAAACACTCANTTTCTTTTTTATATGTAGCATTCAGTACCTTTATGTTGATCTCCACTTCTCTTGATAAAGTCTTTCTAACTGACTCTTTGCATTCTATAAAAGCACAACTGCTTTTACTTAGTAGTTGTATTCCATCATTTTATTTCTACTTAATGAAACTAATTAAAACTAGAATAAAAGACATTTATTAATGAATATAAGTGACTTTTTGTAAGAGTACATCTTGATTTGTAGACAAGGAACTGAGAGAACATATTAAAAATTAGTAAATTAGTAGGCTTTCATTATACATAAACATCAGTCATTATTTTTCACAAAGGAAGAAAAACATGGAAGCCAGATCACTGATTAAGAGAAAGTTGATTAATAAAATTTTTAATTCGCTACCCTCAACATCACTCAATACCATCTTTCTGATCACAAGTCTGCTTCTATTTCTTTTTTGCTGTTGTTGTTAAGTCGCTGAGTCCTGTGCAACTCTTTGCAACCCCATGGACTGTAGCTTGCTAGGCTTCTCTGTCTATCTCAGGACTATCTCAGGAGTTTGCTCAACTTCATGTCGAATGAATCAGTGATGCTATCTAACCATCTCATCTTCTGATGCCCCCTTCTCCTTTTGCCATTCCTTCATTCCTAGCAAGAGGATCTTTTCAAATGAGTCAGCTCTTCACATCATATGGCCAAAGTATTGGAGATTAAGCATTAGCAACAGTCCTTCCAATGAATATTCAGCGTTGATTTCCTTTAGGATTGACTGGTTTGATCTCCTGGTAGTCCAAGGGACTCTCAATAGTCTTTTTTTGCACCACAATTTAAAAGAATCATTTATTTCGTTCTCAGTCTTCTTTGTGGACCAACAGTCACATCTACATATGACTACTGGAAAAACCATAGCTTTAATTATATGGACCTTTCTCAGATAAGTGATGTCTCTGCTTTTTAAAACACTCTCTAGGTTTGTTGTAAGCCTTTCTTCCAAGGAGCTTAAAAGGAGTATTTTAATTTCATGGCTGCAATAACTTTATTCAGGTATTTCTGAGCCCAAGAAAATAAAATCTGTCACTGCTTCCACAATTTCCCTCTTTATTTACCATGAAATGATGGGACTTGATATCACGATCTTAATTTTTTGAATGCTGAATTTCAAGCCAGCTTGAAATTTCAAGCCACTCTACTCTTTCACATTCATCAAGAGACTCTTTAGTTCCTCTTCTCCTTCTGCCACTAGAGAGGTATTCTCTGCATATCTGAGGTTGTTGGTATTTATCCCTGAAAGCTTGATTTCAGCTTTTGAGTCATCCAGTCAGGAATTTCATGACATACTTTGTTTGTTTCCAAGGCAAATCATTCTATATCACAATAATTCAAATCTATGCCCAAACAAGCAACGCTGAAGAAGTTGAAGCTGACGATTCTATGAAGACCTACAAGATCTTCTAGAACTAACACCCCCAAAAGATGTCCTTTTCATTATAAGGAACTGGAATGCAAAAATAGGAAGTCAAGAAAAACCTGGAGTAACAGGAAAATGAGGCCTTAGAATATGGAATGAATCAGGGCGAAGGCTAGTAGAGTTTTTCCAAGAAAATGCTCTGGTCATATAGCAAACACCCTCTTCCAACAACACAAGAGAAGACTCTACACATGGACCTTACCAGATGGTCAATACTGAAATCAGACTGATTATATTCTTTTCAGCCGAAGTTAGAGAAGCTCTATACAGTCAACAAAAACAAGACCAGGACCTGACTGTGGCTCAGGCATGAACTCCTTATTGTTAAATTCAGACTGAAATTGAAGAAAATAAGGAAAACCATTAGACCATCAAATACTTTATGATTATTCAGTAGAAGTGACTAATCAATTCAAGGGATTATATCTGATGATGGAATGCCTGAAGAACTATGGACTGAGGTTCATGACATTGCACAGGAGACACGGATCAAGTTCCCAAGAAAAAGAAATACAAAAAGGGGAAATGGTTGTCTGAGGAGGCCTTACAAGTAGACAAGAAAAGAAGAGAAACAAAAGGCAAAGTAATAAAGGAAAGATATTCCCATTTGAATGCAGAGTTCTGAAGAATAGAAAAGAGAGATAAGAAGGACTTCCTCAGTGATTAGTGCAAAGAAATAGATGAAACAATAGAATGGGAAAGTCTACAGATCTCTTCAAGAAAACTAGAGATACTAGGAGAACATTTCATTCAAATATGGGCACAATAGAGGACAGGAATGGTATGGACCTAACAGAGCAGAAGATATTAAAAAGAGGTGGGAAGAATACACAGAAAAAGTATATAGAAAAGCATCTTCATGACCCAGATAATCATGATGGTGTGATCACTCACCTAGAGCCAGATCCTGGAATAGGAAGTCAAATGGCCTTAGGAAGCATCCACTACAAACAAAGCTAATGGAGATGATGGAATTCTAGTTGAGCTATTACAAATCGTAAAAGGTGATGCTGTGAAAGTGTTTCACTCAATATACAGCAAATGTGAAAAACTCAGCAGTGGCCATAGGACTGGAAAAGGTCAGTTTTCCTTCCAGTCACAAAGAAAGGCAATGCCAAAGAATGTTCAAACTACGACACAATTGCACTCATCTCCCATGATAGTAAAGAAATGCTCAAAATTCTTCAAGCCAGGTTTCAACAGTACTTGAACCCTGAACTTACAATTGTTCAAGCTGGATTTAGAAGAGGCAGAGGAACCAGAGATCAAATTGCCAACATCCATTGGATCATTGGAAACACGAGAAAATTTGAGAAACACATCTGCTTTTGCTTTCTTGACTATGCCAAAGCCTTTCACTGCGTGAACCACAGCAATCTCTGGAAAATTCTAAAAGAGATGGGAATACCAGACCCTCTGACCTCCCTCTTCAGAAATCTGTATGCAGGTCAGGAAGCAACAGTTACAACTCAACATGGAACAACCGACTGGTTCCAAATAGGGAAAGGAGTATGTCAAGGCTGTGTATTGTCACCCTGCTTATTTAACTTATATGCAGAATACATCATGAGAAATGCCAAGCTGGATGAAGAACAAGCTGGAATCAAGATTGCTGGGAGAAATATCAATAACCTCAGATAGGCAGATGACACCACCCTTATGGCAGAAAGCAAAGAGGAACTTAAGAGCCTCTTGATGAAAGTGAAAGAGGAAAGTGTAAAAGTTGGCTTAAAGCTAAACATTCAGAAAACTAAGATTATGGTATTTGTCCACATCACTTCATAACAAATAGATGAGGAAACGGTGGCACACTTTATTTTTTTGGACTCCAAAATGACTGCAGATGGTGACTGCAGCCATGAAATTAAAAGATGCTTGCTCCTTGAAAGAAAAGCTATGACCAAACTAGACAGCATATTAAAAAGCAGAGACATTACTTTGCCAACAAAGGTCCATCTAGTCAAGGCTATGGTTTTTCCAGTAGTCATGTATTGGTGTCAGAGTTGGACTATAAAGAAAGCTTAGCAATGAAGAATTGATGCTTTTGAAGTGTGGTGTTGGAGGACTCTTGAGAATCCCTTGAACTGCAAGAAGATCCTAAAGGAAATCAGTCCTGAATATTCATTGGAAAGACTAAGCTGAAGCTGGAACTCTAATACTTTGGCCTCCTGATTCGAAGAACTGAATTATTTGACAAGACTCTGATGCTGGGAAAGATTGAAGGCAGGAGGAGAAGGGGATGACAGGATGAGATGGTTGGATGGTGTCACCTACTCAATAAGTTTGAGTAAACTACAAAAGTTGGTGTTGGACAGGGAAGCCTAGTGTGCAGCAGTCCATGTGGTCACAAAGAGTCAGACATGACTGGGCGACTGGACTGATAGAAAGTGAACTTTGTATATAGGGTCTTTCCATGTGTCTCAGTGGTAAGAATCTGCCTGCAAAGGCAAGAGATGCAGGAGATGCGTGTTCGAACCCTGGGTTGATAAAATCCCCTGGAAGAGGAAATGGCCACACACTCCAGTATCCTTGTCTAGAGAATTCCACAGAGGAGCCTGGTGGTCTACATTCTATAGAGTTGAAAAGAGGACACATGGGAGGACTCTTCATGTAAGTTTAAGCAGAATGACAATACACAGACTTGTCATACTTTTTCTCAGTTTTAAACCCGTCTGTTGTTCCATGTCCAGTTCTAACTGTTGCTTCTTGGTCCACACACAGGTTTCTCAGGAAACAGGTAATGTAATCTGGTACTCCCATCTCTGAAAGTTTTCCACAGTTTTTATTATCCAAACCAGCAAAAGCTTACACTTTGTTATTTAGTATTGCTGCCAATCATGGAAAAGGCAAGAGAGTCCAAGAATAACATCTATTTCTGCTTTACTGACTATGCTAAAGCCTTTGACTGTGTGGATCACAATAAACTGTGGGAAATTCTGAAAGAGATGAGAATACCAGACCACCTGACCTGCTTCTTAAGAAACCCATATGCAGGTCAGGAAGCAACAGTTAGAACTGGACATGGAACAACAGACTGGTTGCAAATAGGAAAAGGAGTACATCAAGGCTGTATATTGTCACCCAGCTTATTAAAGTTATATGCAGAGTGCATCATGAGAAATGCTGGGCTGGAAGAAGCACAAGCTGGAATCAAGATTGCCGGGAGAAGCATCAATAACCTCAGATATGCAGATGACACCACCCTTATGGCAGAAAGTGAAGAGGACCTAAAAAGCCTCTTGATGAAAGTGAAAGAAGAGAGTGAAAAAGTTGGGCTAAAGCTCAACATTCAGAAAACAAAGATCATGGAATCTGGTCCCATCACTTCATGGGAAATAGATGGGAAAGCAGTGGAAACAGTGTCAGACTTTATTTTGGGGTGCTCCAAAATCACTGCAGTTGGTGACTGCAGCCATGAAATTAAAAGACGTTTACTCCTTGGAAGAAAAGTTATGACCAACCTAGATAGCATGTTGAAAAGCAGAGAAATCACTTTGCCAACTAAGGTCCGTCTAAGCCAAGGCTATGGTTTTTTTCCAGAGGTCATGTATGGATGTGAGAGTTGGACTGTGAAGAAATCTGAGCGCTGAAGAATTGATGCTTTTGAACTGTGGTGTTGGAGAAGACTCTTGAGAGTCCCTTGGACTGCAAGGAGGTCCAACCAGTCCATTCTGAAGGAGATCAGCCCTTGGATATCTTTGGAAGGAATGATGCTAAAGCTGAAACTTCAGTACTTTGGCCACCTCATACAAATAGTTGACTTATTGGAAGAGACTCTGATGCTGGAAGAGATTGGGGGAAGGAGGAGAAGGGGACAAGAGAGGATGAGATGGCTGGATGGCATCACTGAGTCGATGGACATGAGTCTGAGTGAACTCCTGGAGTTGGTGATGGACAGGGAGTCCTGGTGTGCTGAGACTCATGGGGTCGCAAAGAGTCGGACATGGCTGAGCGACTGAACTGAACTGAACTGAACTGTTTTCTAGAAGCAAAACCAAGGAAAAATGTCTACCCTAGCTTTCTTCTACAAAACTCATACCACCATTTCAAGACTGATTTAAAGATCTAATCAGATATATATTAAAATATTCTGTTACAGTTCTCTTATCTGAAGAACTTGTTGCTCCTTCATCTTGTTTAATAATAAAGTGCAAGCTTGTGTTGGAAAACTATGCAATGTAATTATTGTTTATCTTAGGTTTTTTTCCTACGACACATAGGCCATGAGATACTTCAGAGAAGATGCAATATTTTATCAAGTGTTAGAAATGATCAGCTTTGAGTAAGGGACATGGAAGTAATTCAGTAAAGAACTAGGGTATATTGATTACTTACTAAGCTCCAAGAATTCTGCTAAACATTTAACATGGACTAATTAATTACTCATCTAAAGAACATTACAAGGTATATAAAATTAGTCTTTCAATTATATAGATGGTATGTTTAAAGTGAAAGAATTTACATTTTTGCTCAAGGAATGCCTAGTAGCCACGAAGAGTTTCAACAGCCTCTCTGCGCAAAACCTGGTGCAAATTTGACGTAATGTCCCTACTCTACACGAGAACACAAGAGATGATTTTACACATGGACATCATCAGATAGTAAATAGTGAAATCAGATTGACTATATTCTCTGTAGTTGAAGAGAGAAGCTCTACACAGTCAGCAAAAAGAAAACCAAGACCTCACTGTGGCTCAGATAATGAAATTCTTATAACAAAATTCAGACTTAAATTGAAGAAAGTAGGGGAAACCACTAGACCATTCAGGTATGACCTAAATCAATTCCTTTATGATTATACAGTGGAAGTGAAAAATAGATTCGAGGGATTAGATTTGATAGACAGAGTGCATGAAGAACTATGGATGGAGGCTCATAACATTGTACAGGAGGTGGTGATCAAAACCATTCCCAAGAAGAAGAAATGCAAAAAAAGGCAAAATGGTTGTCTGAGGAAAGCTCATAAAGAGCTGAGAAGATAAGAGAAGGAAAAGATAAAGGAAAAATGAAAGGTATATCCAACTGAATGCAAAGTTCCAAAGAATAGCAAGGAGAGATAAGTCATTTTAAGTAATCAATTCAAAGATATATAGAGAAAAATAATAGAATGGAAAAGACTAGAAATCTCTAAAGAAAATTAGAGATAAGAAGGGAACATTTCATGTAGAGATGGACACAATAAAAGACAGAAATTGTATGGAATTAATGGAAGCAGAAGAGAGCCTCTTGAGAAAGTGAAAGAGGACAGAGAGAAAGTTGGCTTAAAACTCAACATTCAAAAAATGAAGACATGGCATCTGTTCTCATCACTTCATGGCAAATGGATTGGGAAACAATGGAAACAAGTGACAGACTTTATTTTCTTGGGCTCCAAAATCACTGCAAATGGTGACTGCAGCCATGAAATTAAAGATGTTTGCTCCTTGGAAGAAAAGCTATGACAAACCTAGATAGCATATTAAAAAGGAGACACATTACTTTGCTAACAAGGTCAGCATAGTCAAAGCTATGGTTTTCCTATTAGTCTTGTATGGATGTGAGAGTTGGACCATAAAGAAAGTTGAGCACGGAAGAATTGATACTTTTGAACCATCGTGTTAGAGAAGACTCTTCAGAGTTCCTTGGACTGCAAGGAGATCAAATGAGTTAATCCTAGAGAAACCAGTCTTGAATATTCATTGGAAGGACTGATGATGAAGCTGAAGCTCCATTACATTGGCCACCTGATGCAAAGAATCGACCCTGATGCTGGGAAAGATTGAAATCAGAAGGGGATGACAGAGGATGAGATGGTTGGATGGCATCATCAACTCAATGGATATGAGTTTGAGCAAGCTCCGGGAGTTGGTGAGGTACAGGGAAGCTTGGTGTGCTGCAGTCCATGGGGTCACAAAGAGTCAGACATGACTTAGTGACTGAACTAAAACCTGTTCTTTTGGTACTTGCAGATTATTAAGATGATCATGCTTCAGTCAGGGAATTTTAACAACAAATGCATAATTACACATTTGGATAAATGTACTAAATCAAACATGCATGGCTTATTACTATACTTTATGTTTTGCATTTGAATTAGCCATATACTTCCATTAATTTTTGGTAGAAATATCCAGCCACACATCTGTTTTATGTTGTCTATATTATTTTGTGAATAATAAATACTATCCATTATAGAGTAGTTTTATGTTAATCATGGATGTAAATTACTCCCCAATCCTTGAAATTATCCTGAGGTGTTTATTTAGAAATTCTGTGGTCTTAGATTTAGTATAAGTTAATATTTATAATTTTACTAAGATCCATTGTGTCTCTTCACACCTTAGTATTGTAATTTCCCAAATTTTCTTGTAATTCCTCAAACAAATGTTAAAGACTTGTGCATGTGTTTAATAAAAATATTACTTCNTCAATGGAGAATTTCATTTTTATATTCTTTTATGAATGGTGCATTCAATTTTTTAAAATAAAAATTTTTGTGGACTTATCAATGTGCTATTATTAATTAGAGTTTTCATCTCACTCCTTATACTGTGTGCTTACCTACTCCTTATACTAGGTGCTCTTTAAATAAAGCACAGCATGAGAAAACTGATTTCAAATATTTTTGCTATTATGTCTGTGTCCAATTATTATGATTTTTCCCTTAATCCTATTGATATTAGTCCTGAGTCATACTTCAGTCAGTTTAGTTCAGTTGCTCAGCAATGTCCAACTCTTTGCAACCCCATGGACTGCAGCATGCCAGGGCTCCCTGTCCATCACTAACTCCCAGAGTCTACTCGAACTCATGTCCATTGAGTCGCTGATGCTATCCAACCCTCTCATTCTCTGTCGTTCCCTTCTCCTGCTGCCTTCAATCTTTCACAGCATCAGGGGCTTTTCACAGCTTTTCCCATCAGGTAGCCAAATATTGGAGATTCAGTACAACATTAGTCCTTTCAATGAATATTCAGGACTGATTTCCTTTAGGGTGGACTGGTTGGATCGCCTTGCAGTCCAAAGGACTCTCAAGAGTCGTCTCCAAAACCACACTTCAAAAGCACCAACTCTTCAGCTTTCTTTATAGTCCAACTCTTACATCCATACATGACTACTAGAAAAACCCTTGACTAGAAGGACATTTGTTGGCAGAGTAGTGTATCTGCTTTTTAGTGTGCTGTCTAGTTTGGTCATAATTTTTCTTCCAAAGAGCAAGCATCTTTTAATTTCATGGCTGTAATCACCATCTGCAGTGATCTTGAAGCCCCCAAAATTAAAGTCTGATGCTGTTTCCCCATCTATTTGCCATGAAGTGATGGGACCAGATGCCATGATCTTAGTTTTTTGAATGTTGAGCTTTAAGCCAATTTTTTCACTCTCCTCTTTCACTTTCATCAAGAGGCTTTTTAGTTCCTCTTCATTTTCTGCCATAAGGGTGGTGTCATCTGCATATCTGAGGTTATTGATGCTTCTCCCAGAAATCTTGATTCCAGCTTGTGCTTCTTCCAGCCCAGCATTTCTCATGGTGTCCTCTGCATATAAGTTTAATAAGCTGGATGACAATATACAGCCTTGACATACTTCTTTCCCTATTTGGAACCAGTCTGTTGTTCCATGTCCAGTTCTAACTGCTGATTCCTGACCTGCATATAGGTTTCTCAAGAGGCAGCTAGGTGGTCTGCTATTCCCATCTCTTTCAGAATTTTCCACAGTTTCTTGTGATCTACAGTGTCAAAGACTTTGACATAGTTAATAAAGCAGAAATAGATGTTTTTCTGAAACTCTCTTGGGTGCTTCCTTGGTAGCTCAGATGTTAAATGTGTCTGCCTACATTACGGGAGACCCAGGTTCGCTCCCTGGTTTGGGAAGATCCTCTGGAGAAAGAAATGGCAACCCATTCCAGTACTCTTGCCTGTAAAATCCCATGGACAGAGAAGCCTGGTAGGCTATAGTCCATGGGGTCGCAAAGAGTCTGACACGACTCAGTGACTTCACCTCACTTGCTTTTTCAATGATCAAGGGGACGTTGGCAATTTGATCTCTGGCTCCTCTGCCTTTTCAAAAACCAGCTTGAACATCTGGAAGTTCAAAATTCATGTATTTGAAGGCTGGCTTGGAGAATTTTGAGCATTACTTTACTAGTGTGTGAGATGAGTGCATTGTTTGGTATTTGAGCATTCCTTGGCATTGCATTTCTTTGGGATTGGAATGAAAACTGACCTTTTCCAGCCCTGTAGCCACTGATGAGTTTTCCACATTTGCTGGCATATTGAGTGAAGCACTTTCACAGCATCATCTGTCAAGATTTTAAATAGCTCAATTAGAATCCCATCTCCTCCACTAGCATTGTTCATAGTGATGCTTCTTAAGGTCCACTTGACTTCACATTCCAAGATGATAGGCTCTAGGTTAGTGATCACATCATTGATAACCATGATATCATGAAGATTTTTTTTTTCTATATTTCTCCTTTGTATTCTTACCATTTCTTTTAATATCTTCTGCTTGTTAGGTCTTTGCCATTTCTGTCCTTTATTGTGCCCATCTTTGAACGAAGTGTTCCCTTGGTTTCACTAATTTTCTTGAAGTGATCTCTAATCTTTCCCATTCTATTGCTTTCTTCAATTTCTTAGCAATGATCACTGAGGAAGGCTTTCTTATCTCTCCATGCTCTTCATTGAAACTCTGCATTCAAATGGGTGTATTATTTCTTTTGCCTTTCACTTCTCTTCTTTTCTCAGCTCTTTGTAAGGCTTCCTCAGACAACTCTTTTGCCTTTCTATATTTCTTTTTTTTTGGAGATTGTCTTGATCACTGCCTCATGTGCAATGTCATGAACCTCCATCCATAGTTCTTCAGGGACTCTGTCTATGATATTAATCACTTGAATATAATTTTCAGTTCCACTGTATTACCATAAGGGATTTGATTTAGGTCCTACCTGAATGGTCTATTGATTTTCCCTACTTTCTTCAATTTATGTCTAAATTCTGCAATATTGGGGTTCATGATCTGACCCACAGTCAGCTCCTAGTCATGTTCTGTCTGACTGTACAGAGCCTCTCCATCTTTGCCTGCTATGAATTTAATATCTGATTTCGGTATTGACCATCTGGTGATGTCCATGTTCAGAGTCTTCTCTTGTGTTATTGGAAAGGTTGTTTGCTATGACCAGTGTGTTTTCTTCAGAGAACTCTGTTAGCCTTTGCCCTGCTTCATTTTGTACTCCAAGGCTAAATTTGGCTGTTCCTTCAGGTATCTCTTGACTTCCTACTTTTGCATTCCAGTCCCCTACAATGAAAAGGATATCTTCTTTGGGTGTTATTTCTAGAAGGTCTTGTAGGTATTCTTAAAACCATTCAACTTCAGCTTCTTTAGCATTACTGGTTGGGGAATAGACGTAACTTACTGAAATATTGACTAGTTTGCCTTGGAACTGAACAGAGATCATGCAGTAATTTTTGAGACTGCACTCAAGTACTGCATTTCAGACTCTTTTGTTGACTATGATGGCTTCTCCATTTCTTCTAAGGGATTCTTGTCCACGGTAGTAGATACAACAGTAATTTGAATTAAATTTGCCCATTCCAGTTGATTTTAATTCATTGATTCCTAAAATTTTGATGTTCACTCTCACCATCTCCTGTTTGACCACTTTCAATTTACCTTGATTCATGGACCTTACATTCCAGGTTCCTATGCAATATTGTTCTTTACAGCATCTTACTTTTACTTCCATCACTAGTCTCATCCACAACTGGCATTGTTTTTTCCCTGTCTCCATCTCTTCATTCTTTCTGGCTTAATTTCTCCACTCTTTTCCAGTAGCATATTAGGCACCTATTGATCTGGGTAGTTCAACTTTCAGTGTAATATATTTTGCCTTTTCATACTGTTCATAGGGTTCTCAAGTCAAGAATACTGAAGTGGTTTGCCTTTGCCTTCTCCAGTGGACCACATTTTGTCAGAATTCTCCACCATGATGCATCCATCTTGTGTGGCCTTACATGGTACAGCTCATAGTTTCATTGAGTTAGATAAGGCTGTGGTCCGTATGATCAGTTTGATTAGTTTTCTGTGATTGTGGTTTTCATTCTGTCTGTCCTCTGAAGGATAAAGATTAGAGGTTTATGGAGGCTTCCTGATAGGAGAGACTGACTGTGGGGGAAACTGGGTCTTGTTCTGATGGGAGGGCCATGCTCAGTAAATCTTCAATCCAATTTTCTGCTGATGGCTGTGGCTGTGTTCCTTTCCTGTTTTTTGACCTGAGACCAAACTATGGTGGAGATAAGGAAGATAATGGTCTACAAATGGTCCCTTGCATACACTGTTGCACTCAGTACCCCCAACCCTGTAGTAGACCACCACCAACCCATGCCTTCAGGGAGACTCCTGGACACTCACAGGCAAGTCTGGGTCAGTCACTTGAGAGATCAGTGCTCCTCTCTCCTGGGTCCTGAAAAGATTATGTGGTGGTAATTTTCAGAAAATGAAATAGCTGCTTAAAAAAGGAAATATTCCAGTAGACATCAAGTCTTGGAAATTTCTGGGAGACAAAAACATGAAATTAAAACAATTAGACAAAACTTTTAAAGTTGTTTCTGCGGGGAGCACTCCACAGAAAGAGAGAGAGGCAGTGAAACTTCCCTCAGCAGAGAGCTGAGGGGTCCCAAGGAAAGCTGAGCCTGCTGTCCGCCAACCCAGCCCCTCGGCGAGTGAGAGACAATCAGACACGACAGGGGTTCCATCTAGTGCGGTTCCACTTTATTGTTACAAACTCCCTGCTTATAAAGGCAAGCTGGGAGAGGTTTGCAAGGGACTTTCCATAGTTACACCAATCACGTTAAAGGTCAAATCGTCATGTGCCATCATTATAACAGGAGTCTATGGTGACCACGCACTGTCCACGTGCACAGAAATCAAGAGAGCCAATCAGAAGTTTTGACAGACAACATAGACTACGTCCCCATCTCTTCCGCCAGGCGCCATCTTAGTTTCCGTCCGCAATGCTAGCCTTTTTCTTTTTCAAGGTTTCCCATTTAGGGCCCCACAAAATCTTCAAGATGATCATCAGTGATAATACAGGATCATTCTTACACTGGACATCTGCTTCTACTGCTATATATAACAAACTGTTTCAGTATATATGAAATTATAGAATAGTGCTTGAAACAGCTTTAATCAAATCTACAAATTTTATTCCCATGTATTAGACTTTTATATTCCTAATTTCTTTTAGATTAAAAACATCTAAAGTAAAATAGGGAGGAGTTGTTATTTTCACTAAGAACCCAGAGATTCAAATTGCTTCTGTGTAATTAGCTCAATCATT
>SJYQ01000931.1:199425-222838 GCA_006410935.1 Redunca redunca | reverse complement strand
ATTTCTCCAAAGAAGACATACGGATGGCTAACAAACACATGAAAAGATGCTCAACATCACTCATTATCAGAGAAATGCAAATCAAAACCACAATGAGGTACCACTTCACACCAGTCAGAATGGCTGCGATCCAGAAGTCTGCAAGCAATAAATGCTGGAGAGGGTGTGGAGAAAAGGGAACCCTTTTACATTGTTGGTGGGAATGCAAACTAGTACAGCCACTATGGAGAACAGTGTGGAGATTCCTTAAAAAATTGCAAATAGAATTGCCTTATGACCCAGCAATCCCACTGCTGGGCATACACACCGAGGAAACCAGAATAGAAAGAGACACATGTACCCCAATGTTCATCGCAGCACTGTTTATAATAGCCAGAACGTGGAAACAACCTAGATGTCCATCAGCAGATGAATGGATAAGAAAGCAGTGGTACATATACACAATGGAGTATTACTCAGCCATTAAAAAAAAATACATTTGAATCAGTTCTAAATTGGTTTTAAAATGAAATGGATTTTACATGTTCTAAATCTTTGAAGATTGATAATACATTCTTCATTTGATGTTATATATCCTAATTGAAAAGCCATATTGTCTTTTTGATCAATTCTAAACCTGGCAAAGTATACTGTAATTTATATGTATTTCTCTACTTATTTTCTTGTTACAGTTAGCCACATAATTCAATTGTTTTTTCCCTTACAATTTTCACTCTCTTCATTTGACATAATATTCATTAAAATCAGATATTTTTAAAGTTTTACTTGATTTTTCCACCATTTGTATGCAAATTCTTGACACTGGGTAAATTTTTCATTATTTGTTAAAATTTCAAAACTGTAAAATATTAAGCGTAATATAACCTTTGACTTTGAAATTATAAACATACAATTTATGGTATTTTTCATAGGAAAAATTATTCTGCTTTTAGTTCAATTCAGTTCAGTTCAGTCACTCAGTTGTGTTCCACTCTTTGAGACCCCATGGACTGCAGCATGAGAGGCCTCCCTGTCCATCACCAACCCCCAGAGTTTACTCAAACTCAAGTTCATTGAGTTGATGATACCATCCAACCATCTCACCCTCTATCATCCCCTTTGCCTCCTGCCCTCAGTCTTTCCTAGAATTAGGGCCTTTCCAATGAGTCAGTTCTTTGCATCAGGTGGCCAAAGTATTGGACTTTCAGCTTCTCCATCAGTCCTTCCAACGGATATTCAGGACTGATTTCATTTAGGATGGGCTGGTTGGATCTCATTGCTGTCCAAGGGACTCTGAAGAATCGTCTCCAACACCACAGTTTTTAGTTACTCATTACTAAATACTTTATCAATTCTCCCTTTCTCCCAGAAGACAACACCTCTTATCATTAGGTAACTTTACAAGTTAATGCTGTTATGGTCTTTCTCCTTTTCTACTTTCCTTGATGTGGCTACTTAGCTAGATTCTTCGTTATCTTGACTCCCCTAAGGCAATGTAATAACAGATTCTGGCAGAAATTCAGTAATTGCTATAAGGTATTTGATTGTCTCTTGGTGATTGTCACTGAAAACAATTGAACATCATTTTCTTGAATATGTTATTGCTGCAAACGAGGCCTTTACTTTTGACAATACTCTGTTTCAAATCACTGACTTTTTCAATTATTCTTATTGCTTCAATTTTTAATTCTTTTCTGCTTCAGAGGATTGCTGCCGGTGTCTCAATTGGTGCTTAGCATTTTCATAATATAGGTGAGCTTATTTTGAAGAATATTTTAGAAAAAACACTCTCCTTGACTATGTTATGGCTTCATCACTGTGTTAAATTTGTATACTTGATTAAAAAATCTTTCACATTCTCTCGGTAATAAGATGAATGACAAATACTGGCTGTAGGCACTTGAAAATGTATGATACAAATTCACATATTCAACTGTCTGAGAAACAGAAATAAGTTTGTTTAACAAAGCATTTCACAGATCTGCTTATTTACTGCCAGGTGTTAGTACCCAACAGAACTGATTGACCATTCTAAACAGTAAAGAAATTGGGATTTAAGACTCTGTTTTAGATAGGACACATCATTTAATCTGGGGCGGAATTCATAGCATTCAATCTACTTCTAAGAACTATGGTTTTATCTGATGTTAAGGTAGGCTATAATATTACACAGAAGACAGAGCTGTTAAGTGCTAATAATAGAAAGCTGAGTAAGGATATGAAGAATCAGGAAACAAACCAAGGTCCTCCTTTATGGCAGAAGACCTTACAACAGGAAAAATAAAAAAGAAGAATTATTAGTCTTAATGCAAAAAGTAGAGCGAGTAAGCAGAAGGGTTTCCCATAAATCAACTAAGTTTCTAATGTGAAACAGAATGTAGCTACAAGTGAAAATCTATGCGTAGTTATTTCTGTATAAAGTATGTGTAGTATAGAACGTGGGAAAATAAAAATTTGCACTATGTGTAAGACATGCCTTTTGATGAAACAGAAATGAGCTATAAATTGCCCATGATGAGGGAAACACATATATTAGAAAATGTCAAATGTTAGAACTATGATTATGTAAAACTAAGCACCACCTAGATTTAAGTATTTTATATTTACAGACCAGCAATAATGTCTTCACCAGAACTTGACTATGGTGACACGCTGATTTCAGACTTCCAGACCCCAGCACTGTGAGAAACAAAATGTCTGTTATTTAAACCACCCAGTTTATGGCATTTTGTTATGACAGACTGAGTTAACTAAGACACATGTGCTTTATATACTTACTTTATGATTTATCTTATAAATTGATGGACAAATGTCATGCCTTCTCATCTCCAGATCTATGAAGAGAGAGACTATAAAATAAACATTCTATCCACAGAACATGCTGGTGGTTCAGTTGTTTTGAACCAATCAATAGAAAGTATATCTTTCCTGTACTGAAATCTTTTTGGATATTCAGGCTTAAACGTCAATTTCATTAACATATATACATTACCACTTGTAAAATAGCTAGTGAAAGCTCTCTACTGCACAGGGAGCTCAGTTCAGTGATGACTTAGTGGGGTGGGATTAGGGGGTGGGAGGGAGGCTTAAGAAACTCAGGAGGGAGAGTGTATATGTATACATATAGCTGATTCACATTGTTGTACAGCAGAAACTAACACAGCATTGTAATATAGTTATACTCAAAGTCTTAAAAAGTGAAAAAAACCACTTTCAGAGTAGTGTATGTTTGTATTACAGGGTTGCAGCATGAGCTAAGAGTGGAGATTCTGTGGGATGTAAAAGTAGGAAATGAAGAAACACCTGGAGTAACAGGCAAATTTGGCCTTGGAATGTGGAATGAAGCAAGACAAAGACTAATAGAGTTTTGCCAAGAAAATGCACTGATCATAGCAAACACCCTCTTCCAACAACACAAGAGAAGACTCTACACATGGACATCACCAGATGGTCAACACAGAAATCAGATTGATTATATTCTTTGCAGCCAAAGATGGAGAAGCTCTATGCAGTCACCAAAAATAAGACCAGGAGCAGACGGTGGCTCAGATCATGAACTCCTTACTACCAAATTCAGACTGAAATTGAAGAAAGTAGGGAAAACCACTAGACCATTCAGGAATGACCTAAATCAAAACCCTTATGATTATACAGTGGAAGTGAGAAATAGATTTAAGGGCCTAGATCTTATAGACAGAGTGTCTGATGAACTATGGAATGAGGTTCATGACATTGTACAGGAGACAGGGATCAAGACCATCCCCATGGAAAAGAAATGCTAAAAAGCAAAATGGCTGTCTGGAGAGGGCTTACAAATAGCTGTGAAAAGAAGAGAGGCAAAAAGGAAAGGAGAAAAGGAAAGATATAAGCATCTGAATGCAGAGTTCCAAAGAAGAGCAAAAAGAGATAAGAAAGCCTCCTTCAGTGATCAAGGTATAGAAATAGAGGAAAAGAACAGAATGGGAAAGACTAGAGATCTTTTCAAGAAAGTTAGAGATACCAAGGGAACATTTCATGCAAAGATGGGCTCGGTAAAGGAGAGAAATGGTATGGACCTAACAGAAGCAGAATATATTAAGAAGAGGTGGCAAAAATACACAGAAGAACTGTACAAAAAATATCTTCACGACCCAGATAATCATGATGCTGTGATCACTAATGTAGAGCCAGACATCTTGTAAAGTGAAGTCAAGTGGGCCTTAGAAAGCATCACTATGAACAAAGCTAGTGGATATGATGACATTCCAGTTGAGCTCTTTCAAATCCTGAAACATGATGCTGTGAAAGTGCTGCACTCAGTATGCCANGAGGAACCAGAGATCAAATTGCCAACATCCACTGGATCATGGAAAAATCAAGAGAGTTCCAGAAAAACATCCCTTTCTGCTTTATTGACTATGCCAAAGCCTTTGACCATGTGGATCATTAGAAACTGTGGCAAATTCTGAAAGAGACAGGAATACCAGAGCACCTAACCTGCCTCTTGAGAAATGTGTATGCAGCTCAGGAAGCAACAGTTAGAACTGGACATGGAACAACAGACTGGTTCCAAATAGGAAAAGGAGTATGTCAAGGCTATATATTGTCACCCTGTTTATTTAACTTATATGCAGAGTACATCATGAGAAATGCTTGACTGGAAGAAACACAAGCTGGAATCAAGATTGCTGGGAGAAATATCAATAACCTCAGATATGCAGATGACACCACCCTTATGGCAGAAAGTGAAGCGGAGCTAAAAATCCTCTGGATGAAAGTGAAAGAGGAGCACAACAATGTTGGCTTAAACAACAAAATTCAGAAAACAAAGATCATGACATCCGGTCCCATCACTTCATGGGAAATAGATGGGGAAACAGTGTCAGACTTTACTTTTGGGGGCTCCAAAATCATTGCAGATGGTGATTGCAGCCATGAAATTGAAAGACGCTTACTCCTTGGAAGAAAAGTTATGACCAACCTAGAGAGTATATTGAAAAGCAGAGGCATTACTCTGCCGACTAAGGTCTGTCTAGTCAAAGCTATGGTTTTTCCTGTTGTCATGTATGGATGTGGGAGTTGGACTGTGAAGAAGGCTGAGCCCCGAAGAACTGATGCTTTTGAACTGTGGTGTTGGAGAAGACTCTTGAGATTCCCTTGGACTGCAAGGAGATCCAACCAGTCCATTCTGAAGGAGATCAACCCTGGGATTTCTTTGGAAGCAATGATGCTAAAACTGAAACTCCAGTACTTTGGCCACCTCATGCGAAGAGTTGACTCATTGGAAAAGTCTCTGATGCTGCAAGGGATTGGAGGCAGGAGGAGAAGGGGACGACCGAGGATGAGATAGCTGGATGGCATCATGCAATCAATGGACGTGAGTCTGAGTGAACTCCGGGAGATGGTGATGAACAGGGAGGCCTGGTGTGCTGCGATTCATGGGGTCTCAAATGTCAGACACAACTGAGCGACTGAACTGAACTGAACAGATATATCTCAATATATACAAAATTTTTTGAAGGATTCTCGAGAGAAAGCCAACATAGGTTACCCCTTATTAAAGAAGTGAGATGCCTAAAATTGTGCTTATTAAGGGATAAAGTGTCTGTTGTGTTTGTATTTTCCATTACTTAAAGAACAACCTTGCCACAATACTTGAATCACTTTATCTAATTACCTGGCATTTCCTTGATAACTCAGTTAGTAAAGAATCTGCCTGCAATGCAGGAGACGTGAGTTCAATCCCTGGGTTGGGAAGAGCCCATGGATAAGGGAAAGGTTACCCTCTCCAGTATTCTAGCCTGGAGAATTCCATGGAGAAGTCCAAAGTGTCAGACACGACTATGTAATTATTTATCTTGTGAAGTAAATTCAGTCATATTTAAAAAATTTTTCTTTCCAGCTAGTATGTTGAATTTACTTTGGGTGGTGGAGAATATATCTTTATCTATATCTATATCTATCTCTGTCTGTGTGTGAATGCTGCTGTTGTTAAGTCATTTCAGTTGTGTCCAACTCTGTGCAACCCGACAGATAGAAACCCACTAGTCTCCTCTGTCCCTGGGATTCTCCAAGAAAGAATACTGAAGTCGGTTGCCATTTCCTTCTCCAATGCATGCATGCATGCTAAGTTGAATGGTTCTGTGAAGACCTACAAGACCTTCTAGAATTAACACACACACAAAAAGATGTCTTTTTCCTTACATAGCACTGGAATGCAAAAGTAGGAAGTCAAGAAACCCCTGGGGAGACAGGCAAATTTGGCCTTGGAGTGCAGAATGAAGCAGGGCAAAGGCGAATAGTTTTCTGCCAAGAGAAGGCTTTGGTCATAGCAAACACCCTCTTCCAAAAACACGAGAAGACTCTACCCATGGACATCATCAGATGGTCAACATTGAAATCAGATTGATTATATTCTTTGCAGCCAAAGATGGAGAAGCTCTATACAGTCAGCAAAAACAAGACCGGGAGCTGACTGTGACTTGGTTAATGAACTCCTTATTGCAAAATTCAGACTGAAATTGAAGAAAGTAGGGAAAACCACTGGACCATTCAGGTATGACCTAAACCAAATCCCTTATGATTATACAGTGGAAGTGAGAAATAAATTTAAGCGACCAGATCTGATAAATAGCGGGCCTGATGAACTATGGACAGAGGTTCGTGAAATTATACAGGAGACAGGGATCAAGACCATGCCCATGGAAAAGAAATGCAAAAAGTCAAAATGGCTGTCTGAGCAGGACTTACAAATAGCTGTGAAAAAAAGAGAAGCAAAAAGCAAAGGAGAAAAGGAAAAATATACCCATTAGAATGCAGAGTTCCAAAGAATAGCATTGAGAGATAAGAAAGCCTTCCTCAGTGATCAGTGGAAAGAAATAGAGGAAAGCAGTAGAATGGGAAAGACTAGAGAGCTCTTCAAGAAAACTAGATACCCAGGGAACATTTCATGCAAAGATGAGCTCAGTAAAGGACAGGATTGGTATGCACATAAAAGAAGAAGAAGATATTAGGAAGAGGTGGCAAAAATACACAGAAGAACTATACAAAAAAGATCTTCATGACCCAGATAATCACAATGGTGTGATCACTCACTTCGAGCCAGATATCCTGGAATGTGAAGTCAAGTGTGCCTTAGAAAGCATCACTACAAACAAAGCTAATGGAGGTGATAGAATTCCAGTTGAGCTATTTCAAATCCTGAAAGGTGATGCTGTGGAAGTGTTGCATTCAATATGTCAGCAAATTTGGAAAACTCAGCAGTGGCCACAGGACTGGAAAAAGAGTTTTCATTCCAATCCCAAAGAAAGTGAAAGTGAAAGTGAAGTTACTCAGTTGTGTCCAACTCTTTGTGACCCCATGAACTGTAGCCTACCAGGCTCCTCCGTCCATGAGATTTTCCAGGTGAGAGTACTGGAGTGGGTTGCCATTTAAAGGCAATGCTAAGGAATGCTCAAACTACTACACAATTGAACTCATCTCACTCTCTAGTAAAGTAATGTTCAAAATTCTCCAAGCCAGGATTTCAACAGTACATGCACCATGAATTTCCAGATGTGCAAGCTGGTTTTAGAAAAGGCAGAGGGACCAGAGGTCAAATTGACAACATCCACTTGATTATCAAAAAAAAAAAAAAAAAAAGAGTCCCAGAAAACATCTATTTCCGCTTTCTTGACTATGCCAAACCTTTTGACTCTGTGAATGACAATAAACTGTGAAAAATTCTGAAGAGATGGGAATACCAGACCACCTGACCTGCCTCTTGAGAAATCTGTACGCAGGTCAGGAAGCAACAGGTAGAACTGGACATGGAACAACAGACTGGTTCCAAATTGGGAAAGGAGTACGTCAAGGTTGTATATTGCCACGCTGGTTATTTAACTTATATGCAGAGTACATCATGAGAAATGCTGGACTGGAAGAAGCACAAGCTGGAATCAAGTTGCTGGGAGAAATATCAAGAACCTCAGACATGCAGATGACACCACCCTTATGACAGAAAGTGAAGACCCAAAGAGCCTCTTGATGAAAGTGAAAGAGGAGAGTGAAAAAGTTGGCTTAAACAACAAAATTCAGAAAACAAAGATCAAGGCATTCAGTCACATCACTTCATGGCAAATAGATGGAGAAACAGTGGAAACAGGGGCAAACTTTATTTTTGGGGGGCCCCAAAATCACTGCAGAAGGTGACTGCAGTCATGAAATGAAAAGATGCTTGCTCCTTGAAAGAAAAGTTTTGACCAAAATAGACAACATATTAAGAAGCAGAGACATTACTTTGCCAACAAAAGCCCATCTAGTCAAGGCTATGGTTTTTCCAGTAGTCATGTATATCGATGTGAAAGTTGGACTAAGCAGAAAGCTGAGAGCCAAAGAATAATGCTTTTGAACTGTGGTGTTGGAGAAGACTCTTGAGAGTCCTTTGGACTGCAAGCATATCCAACCAGTCCATCCTAAAGGAAATCAGTCCTGAATATTCATTGGAAGGACTGATGTTCAAGCTGAATCTCAAGTACTTTGGCCACCCAATTTGAAGAAATGAGTCACTGGAAAAGACCCTGATGCTGGGAAAGATTGAAGGTGGGAGGAGATGAAGATGACAGAGGATGGGATGATTGGATGGCATCACTAATTCTATGGACTTGAGTTTCAGTAAGCTCTGGGAGCTGCTGATGGACAGAGTGGCCTGGTATGCTATATTCCATGGGGTCACAAAGCATCAGACATGACTGAGCAACTGACTGTCTTGATAAATAAATGACAATTCTAAAGCAGCTATTAATTGTACACAATATCCTCTTGTTAATCTAGGCATTTGATTTTCTATTCCATGCACATGTAGATTAGTATCAAAGAAAAAGCAATCACTCTTTCAACAGGGAACTCTTAATAAAATATCAATTTCTAATGTTTTTGAAAGTGGAGTATATTTATCATATAGAAAAGCATAGAAACTGACTTTGTGTTGAAAAGTAATGCAGAGGAGTCAAAATCAGAGGTTAAAGAAGGTAATCTGGCTTATTTTATATATATAAGAAACTATGGGACAAATATATCTTCAGATTCTGTTTATTTATTTATTTATTTTTAAATTTTTATTTTAACTTTAGTTTACTTTACATTACTGTATTGGTTTTGCCAAACATTGACATGAATTCACCACGAGTGTACATGCGNATTGACATTAATTCACCGCAAGTGTACATGCGTTCCCAAACACGAATCCCCTCCCATCTCCCACCCCATACCATCTCTCTGGGTCCTCTCCTTGCACCAGTCCCAAGCATCCTGCATTCTGCATCGGACATCGACTGGCAATTCGTTTCTTACATGATAGTACACATGTTTCAATGCCATTCTCCCATCTCATCCCACCCTCTCCTTCCCTCTCTCCCCAGAGTCCAACAGTTCACTCTATAGATCTGAGTCTCTTTTGTTGTCTCGCATACAGGNATGATTTTAGCAGCAAAATAATGTATTTAATCACTTCCAGCCCAGCACTGATAAGGTGGTTTAAGGCTTTCTTAATTTTTAATGTGATTTAATTTTTAAAAGAACAATGCCAAGGTTTTAAGTATACCTCTTTGCCCTTATGGACAGCTTTCTTTCATGAATGTAGCAATGTCTGCAATGAGTGTTGTTACTTTTTTTTATAGACAGAAAGAAAATTAAGTCCAGAGAAGGGTTAAGTGACTAGTTAGAGGTCATAGAACTCATCAATGGAATGTCTGTACAAGTAATAGAACCACAGACATTTCTTCTAATCCTATCTGCCAGCTCAAGAAAATTTCCATTCTTAAAGTGCCTAGTTTTCCTATAACAATGTGAACAAGCACTGAAGATTCTCATGGGTTAGACAGAAAACTTATGAACTTAGATATATATATATATATATTTACTAATTTCATTTTTTATCAAGCTAGGTTCTTATAGAAATATATTTTAAAATTAAGTTCTGATATATTTAGAATTCTATCAATTCAGAGTAGATAATACCTAGATACTCAGTATTGATTCTTTTTACACTGAATTGTACTGACATTGCCCTGTCATATGTCCTTGAATCGGTATTTCAAAAATCCAATTGCCCTACCCTTAACCTCTTCCACGAACACTGATTTTGGTTATTGTGTGTATGAGGCCAGTAAAATAGCAAGGTCGCCTTAGGAATCATGATAATGGAAATTAAACAAACACAAGTACTAAAGCAGGCATAACAATTAAATGTCACAAACAGGAAAATATATGCAGTTCTAAATTTTATTACAATTAACTCCTCTTGTGAATTTGTCCTATACTTCAACTTTTGATGTGAAAATTATAATTATCTTTTTTCTTTCAAATATTGTTAACAATATGTTATCTACTTGCCATGAAAACTATAAAATATTGATTGGAGTCTCTTGACAGAAAAAGCATGTAAGCTAATACGTCAGCAAAGCATCCCAAAAGCAACTGATGCTTTTCTATTGATTTTTCAACCTTGGAAAAGACAATGAGTTCCCAAACATGCTCTGAAAAATATTCTTTAGAGAGAACACTATATGTATGTGCATATTATTTCAAAAAAACAATGTTATAGTGCTTGTGAGCACTATATGACATGAAGTTCATTTCAAACCTCACATAAAGGAAGATGTTACCCTTTGTCAAAAATAAACATGCATAGATTTGGGTATACACCTTGACAAACTTAAAACATGATCAATGCTTATTTTGCGTAGCAAAACAGAAAATTTCTTACTGCTTTCTCTGTCCCCATATGTAATTTATATGCTGTTCAATTTTTTCAAAATTTAAAACTGTTCTTCAATTTAGGCTCTACTATCCTTGACTTCTGCTCCAGATATAATAGAGTTGTTTGTAAGAATTTAAGGCCAGGGAAGGGGGGGAAGGGAAGAGGGAGAGACAGATTTGTATGACATTGAGCTGACATTGAGAAGATTGAGCAGTGAGGGACCAGAGAAAGAAGAATCTTAATAATGGTGAGCCCATCATCCCTTCCCAGATCATCTGTTCTGCTTTTCTTCTCAAAGCATTTGTTGAGAAGCCAGGCAGTGGGATGCTGCTAAGAATCAGAAAAGCTGGCAGGGCTTTAGGCTTCCTCACAGGACTGAGGAAAAAAAAGAAAAAAGAAGATTAAGGATGCTAAGAGAAAAAAAAAAAAAGATTAAAAGTTTCAAGATCTCTAAAAAAGGGAAAATGGAGAGACATGAAACTAAAACTCAGCATTAGTTATTCCCTTGAGATATTTTCACATTATTCTCTACAAGCCAAGAGGGTAAAGTGCCAAGTTGAAAGTGGCTGAAAAGCAGTGGAAAGTTTTTAGAAGTCTCACTGTACTAAGGAGCCTAAAGTTGGAGTTCAAAAAGGAACAAGGTGAATCCTAGGAAACAATGGTCCCTGGAGCTCGGTTGATATGACTTCAGAGATAGGCTCCATGTGGGTGACTTTTCAAGATAAACTGAAACTTGAATGACTGAAAATCAGTCTCAGTTCCTGATTGGACTGAAATGAGTTACTCTACTTCTAACTCTCACAGAGGATAATATCACCTTCTCAGGAGGGGGTAATATCACAGTAGCAGATGCTGTCAGTTCCCCACCCACCTCCCTGGGCCCTTACGGTTTTACTTCATGGCAGTCCCATTTTCAGATGCCAGAACCTGTGTCTCTGTCTGAGGCCTTCCCCTGGCTGCCAGAATCCAATGGTCTAGCAGCAAAGGGGAATTAATCATTCTCCAGGTATCATAAGCAGACCTCACTTGGTGACAGAAACCTCTCCTCTCTTGCCGTTTGAGTGAAATGTCTCTAAGTTGAATGCTCTGGACTATTTTCCCAACTTTCTCAATTGTATACAGAACATTTTTTTCCATAATGGTGACTAGTTTATTCTACTGGATTTTTTTTCCTTTCCTTCCCTGACTTCCACACTTCCCCACTGGCAAGTTTTGAATGTCACAAATGCACTCTTAAATTCTTGTCCCAAGTTTTGATAATGGAAAAACCCAAACTAACACAATTAATCAATATATCTATACTTATATAAAATCTGGTTGGTTTTCAATCAAAAATAATTAAGCACACTACGAACAGAACAAAAAGGGGGGAAATGTTGAAACAGACAAAACATAATCTTTAAAATAACTGATCTTAAATCATTTTCAGGATTCCACAACACACATATTCATAATTGAAGTAAATCAGACTATCTCACTGCAAAATATGCCTTTTCAACATAAAAAATGTTTTGTATGAAAGGCAATTAAAAAGACAGCAGGTGCAAGAAAGTTGCTCTGACCAAAAGCCTTTCAATTTCTGAAAGTTAGAGACAACCTCCATATTAAAAATGTCCTCTCCATAAGAGGAGTAAAGAGATATTCTTATTATCAATGACAGGAAGCTGAAGTCAATAAAACTTTCTACCAGTTACCTTGTTAAAGTAATTTTTATATTAATTCAGCCTAACACATAATTTAGTTACCTTTCTACGATTCCCTTTCTTTGTTCAAACTAATTTGAAAATGTTTAGGTTTTGCCACTTATTTAGGTCTTCATTCCTTATAAAGTCTCCAGTGTCATATAAAACTTGTGTTAAATAAATGTGTATGCTTTTCTCTTGCTATTTGTGTTATGCCAACTTAATTCTCAGACTCAACTAAGAATCCAGAGAAAAATAGAGGTAAAGGGTTGCTTCAACTACACAAGTAAGAATTTCAATATTACTCAAACTATTACATATTTTACAATTTTCTTATTTTTGAAAATAAGACATATAATAGTGACTTGGGGTTTCCCAGGTGGCACTAGTGGTAAAGAATCTGCCTGTCAATGCAGGAGACATGAGAGATGTGGATTTGTTCCCTGGTTGGGAAGATCCCCTGGAGGAGTGCATGGCAACCCACTCTAGTATTTTTGCCTGGACAATCTCCATGAACAAAGGAACTTGGGGGACTACAGCCCACCGAGTCACACAAAGTCAAACATGGCTGAAGTGACTTAGCATACACACAATGATAGTGACTTATAAAAGATTTTTATTTCATCCTGGCAGATTCTCATACCTGAAACTATCAGTTTTCTTAATCTCAACTTTGACTACTACTTAGTATTCCTGCTGTTACATGTATATTTACACTTCTATTAAATGCCTTTAAAGTTAAAATGAACATCTATCATTTGTTTTTTCCAGGATGAAATTTATTTTGGGCTTTTAGCCTCCTCCTTACCCTCTCACTACAGAATCTCTCTCTATTTTCTAGAGTTGCAAAAGAATCCTGCCTGCCACTGAAACCTCTTCAATTTATATTTAATGAATACTGTTTAATTGTGAATACACTATTTTGAGAATTCTCCAAGTCCCTGCTCTCATCTTACTGTGTTGAGTACTTTGTAAGCATTTGATAAATCTTTTATTACATTGCTTCACACCCTCTCTTTGGTTAGGAAATTATTTGTCCTATATTGATTCTCACTGTATTTTTCTCTCATAAAATGAGAAAGTCTTTGATTAAACACACAGCTTTCAAAGGGATCAATATGCAGAAATATGAGACAGGATAATTTAAACAATTTTAATGGTGAGGTAAGGGATATTGTAGGTTATTCTCATTTCTTTATTTGCTTGCCATACACACCGTTTTCTTCCTCCCACATTAAAATTAAAAAATAAAATACTTTCAAGTATATATATTTTGTGAATGTTACCCAACACAAATCTTGTTAAACTATTTTTACCGAACACTTTGTATACTTTTCAAATTTAAATTTCATTAACCAAAAAGGGAAATGCATAGTATGTCATATTCAAATCAACTTATGGATAATAATTTATTGTGCAAAACAGTTTGTGTAAGAAATATTGCCATAGTCAGTTCTCCTTCCACTCTATCTTCTTCTTCTTTCTATTTGATTTGCAGTATGTTAAAATGATTACTATGTCTGAGATCTAAGAGGTTGTTTTCCAGGAATAAGAAAGAGGAGGACATTATCTTAGCCTTATTTCTTCCATTATCAAGTCTCTTAGTTTCTTTAAAAGCAATGAAACAATACTAGGCAGTCACTTAGTCACTTGTACTGAATTAACACATGATAAACTATTCCAATTTTGCACATGTTGCAGATCCTAAGAATTACCAAAAGGGAAGGAAAATGAAGACTATATTAAAGATTTGGGAAAAAGAAATAGCTGTTATAATTTGTTTTGACATTGTCTAAACCATCCAATTGTATGTGTAGCTATTGTGTGTGTGTGTGTGTGTGTGTGTGTGTGTTTTCTCAACCTGCCCTGTGACTGTTTCAAACTGCTAACCTGATGGAATCTGGGAACACATCTCTTTGACTCCTTAACTTCTTCTTCACTTCATAGTACCTTGCCTGTACACAGCACGAACTCTGATAAATATTTGATGGAGAAAGATCTGGTAGCAAGAAAACCAGCCTACAAGAGGTAGAGAGTCAAATCTATGGAATAGTAATTAAGGAGAAAATCCGTGTCAAATGTACAGCCAGGCAAATCCCAGAGGAAAAGACTTCAAACTGATCTGCAGCAAACTCTTCCATATAATCAACAGTGACCTAGTTACGGCTATAAACAATGACATAAAACTGACTCTGTAGAATGTATCACTCCATTCTCCAAAAATGTCATGTGTGATCAGTAAGATCTTGGGGAAAATTATGAAGTGAAATAAGTTTATATCTGGCACAACTCTTTCTGTGTATGTATTTCATTTATTTTTATTAGTTTAAATGCTTTCTTTTTCTTCCTATTAGTATCAGTATCCAATCAAGCCAACCCCTAGGCCTCTCACCCACATTCAGAAAACAGTTTTTCAAGACATAGTATCTTCTTTTACTGTACCATGATTGTCCTAACACATCAGATTTCACCTAATGACAGTCAAGTGGACTAATTTATTTAACTCTGAAATAAGTCAATTCTTTCTACATTTCTTAGAATAGGGACTCTTATTTCCTCACACTTTATATCCCTTTTGTGTGAGTAGAAGTTTCAAATAATCAAACATAGAAGTCTTCCTGGGGCCTCCTCATTTAACTCCATCTTTGGTAAAATGGAATAATAAACTAAACTAAAAAGCTGAGTTTTAATAAAAGACTAGCCACATCCTCTTCCCTTGGGATATATGTTGCCACTTAAAATGTATATTTTCCTCTGTTCTCCATGCCACGAATCTGTGTCTATATGTAAGTCTATTTAATTCAGTGTTTCAGTACTAGTAGAACACTAGTCTATATATCTGAATTAAGGCCTCCAACTAAGATTTTATCAAAGAAAATATTTTGGTCTCCATAAGTTGACCTCCCTTTTTCCCAGTAGGTTAAACATTTATGTGATGTACAAGTGTGTTAATTATATGGTATCTTGTTTAGTCAAATTTTGTTAGTAATGCTTTCTGGTAATGCTTGCTAATAATGGTTTCTAGTGCAGAACAACCCAACATAGCACCAACATTAGAGTTTTGATCTAAAGAAAAGAGGCCTGCAATGAAAACTCTTTTCCTTAGCAATATGAACATGACATCAGAATCAAATGTTTGTATTCTATTCAAAGACATACTTTGGTCATTTCTGAATTTATTTTCTATTGTTGTTTTACAAACTGGGATTGCTTTTTTTACTCTCTGCTCTTCTAAAATAGTCAAACAATAAGTAAAGCATATAATACAGAAACAAAAATCCAGCAAAACTAGTGAATAAGGTGCAGTTTGTTCTGATATCCTCTTCAAAGCAAATTGTCAACATGTGTTTCCAAATAGGACAAGAAAAATGATTTCTGAATTGTTTCTGTAGCAAAGAATCTATGGAAAGCAAAGGGTCACATTTATTTTAACCTAACACAACTGGCTTCTTCCTGGATCCAAGCTTTCAAGGCTATACTGAAACAATTCTGTTGCCACTCACATGTCCACAGATTCAGAGGTAAGTAAGGTCAATGAGATGAGCAAACTGAGAACCCATACTTGAGCGCATTTTCAAGGCCTGCTTTGGACATATGTGAACAAACTCAGAGTTTCTGTAAAAGTGCTATGCTCTTGCTGAAAATTTTAGGAGCATTTCTATAGGTACCTTCAAAAAAATAAACCAGGAGAAGTATAAGAGATCCCCCGAGGAGTTTGAAATTTACAAAGAGTATATAATAGGCTACCTGTATTTTACCTTGGACAAAAAGAAAGCTACCTTGATATTCAGTTGGTTCAAGGAGATATTTGTGATACATTCAAGAAAAATATATTTAGCGACTAAGCTATGTCAGATTGCATATATTTTCTCAGCTAAAATTAAAATAATAGAGCCTATTATACAGAGTGAAGTAAGCCAGAAAGAAAATCACCAATACAGTATACTAACGCATATATATGGAATTTAGAAAGATGGTAACAATAATCCTGTATGTGAGACAGCAAAAGAAACACAGATGTATAGAACAGTCTTATAGACTCTGTGGGAGAGGGCGAGGATGGGATGACTTGAGAGAATGCCATTGAAACATGTATAATATCATATGTGAAATGAAACGCCAGCCCAAGTTCAATGCATGATACAGGATGCTCGGGGCTGATGCACTGAGATGACCCAGAGGGATGATATGGGGAGGGAAGTGAGAGAGGCATTCAGGATAGGGAACATGTGTACACCCATGGCAGATTCATGTTGATGTATGGCAAAACCAATACAATATTGTAAAGTAACTAGCCTCCAATTAAAATAAATAAATTTATATTAAAATAAGTAAAATAAAATGATAATATTAATAAAAGACAGCTACTGATAACAAAATAATGTTGTTTCTCCTCCTCTGCTTATAAATGTCAGTATTCTCTATTTCTCTCTTTCACTCAATTATTTCTTTCTCTACACTCCAGGCTTTGGCTTCAGTAAAAAATCATTAATTTCTACATATTCTAACTTCTCTGTGTATCACTCTCACTCTCAATATTTTCTATTTATATTATAGATTTGCCAGGAGAAATACCAATAACCTCAGACATGCTGATGAGACTACCCTTATGGCAGAAAGTGAAGAAGAAATAAAAAGCCTCTTGATGAAGTGAAAGAGAAGAGTGAAAAAGTTGGCTTAAAATTCAACACTAAAACAAAGTAAGATCATGGCATCTGGTCCCATCACTTCCTGGCAAATAGATGGAGAAACAATGGAAACAGTGACAGACTTTGGGACTCCAAAATCACTGCAGATGGTGACTACAGCCATGAAATTAAAAGATGCTTGCTCCTTAGAAGAAAAGCTATGAGGAACCTAGACAGCATATTAAAAATCAGAGACATTACTTTGTCGACAAAGGTACATCTAGTCAAATCTATGCTTTTTCCAGTAGTCATGTATGGATTTGAGAGTTGGGCTATAAAGAAAGCTGAGCACTGAAGGATTGATGCTTTTGAACTGTGGTGTTGGAGAAGATTCTTGAAAGTCACTTGGACTATAAGGAGATCAAACAGTCAATCTTAAAGGAAATCAGTCTTGAATATTCATTGGAAGGACTGATGCTGAAGCTTAAACTCAAATACTTCAGCCACATGATGTGATGAACTGACTCACTGGAAAAGACCCTGGTTCTGGGAAAGATTGAAGGCAGGAGGAGAAGGAGACAACAGAGGATGAGATGTTGGATGGCATCACTGACTCAATGGGCCTGGGTTTGAGCAAGTTCCAGGAGTTGATGACAGACAGGGAAGCCTGGCATCCTTCAGAGAAGTGTTAGAATCCTGAGGTGAAGTGCTGCAGTCCATGGGATTGCAAAGAGTCAGACACGATTGAGTAACTGAACTGAACTGAACTGAACTGAACCAAACATTTGTGTTAAGTTCTCAGTATTTAGGTTTCATGTTTTACTTTTAAACAGATTGTGAGACATGATTTACATGTGAAATTTACCATTGAAGTAAATTTAATAGATTTTTTAATACATGAAATTTTCATAAATTTAAAAGTTATGCAACCATAAAACAATACTATTTCAGAAAATTTCTGCCATTCACAAAAGTCTCCTTTTGAATATTATTAGTAATTGCCTGTTCTCATATCCAACCCCAACAAAGCATTATTTTGTTGTTGTTGTTTAATAGGTTTTATAATTTCAAAATAGCTTAGATGATAGAAAAATTCAGAAGATAGTATAGAAAATTCTCTTATATACCCAATCAATTTTTTCAATTAGCAGCATCTTAGGTTACTATTGTATATTTGTCACATTCAATGAATCAATAATGATACAGTATTATCAAGTCAAATTGAAATCAGTGTCAATTTTCCAACTCTTGTTCCTTTTTAGTATGGTATTTAGAAAAGGCAGAGGAACCGGAGCTCAAATTCCCAAAATCCGCTGGATCATGGAAAAAGCAAGAGAATTCCAGAAAAAAAAAAAAACATCTATTTCTCTTTTATTGACTATGTCAAAGCCTTTGACTGTGTGGATCACAAACACTGGAAAATTCTGAGAGAGATGGGAATACCAGACCACCTGACCTGCCTCTTGATAAATCTGTATGCAGGCCAGGAAGCAACTGGACATGGAACAACAGACTGGTTCCAAATAGGAAAAGGAGTACGTCAAGGCTGTATATTGTCACCCTGCTTATTTAACTTACATGCAGAGTACAACATGATAAACGCTGGACTGGAAGAAACACAAGCTAGAATCAAGTTTGCTGGGAGAAATATCAATAACCTCAGATATGCAGATGAGACCACCCTTATGGCAGAAAGTGAAGAGGAGCTAAAAAGCCTCTTGATGAAAATGAAAGAAGAGAATGAAAAAGTTGGCTTAAAGCTCAACATTCAGAAAAAGAAGATCATGGCATCTGGTCCCATCACTTCATGGGAAATAGATGGAGAAACAGTGGAAACAGTGTCAGACTTTATTTTGGGGGGCTCCAAAATCACTGTAGATGGTGACTGCAGCCATGAAATTAAAAGACACTTACTTCTTGGAAGAAAAGTTATGAGCAACCTAGATAGCATATTCAAAAACAGAGATATGACTTTGCCAACTAAGGTCCATCTTGTCAAGGCTATGGTTTTTCCAGTAGTCATGTATGGATGTGAGAGTTGGACTGTGAAGAAAGCTGAGCGCTGAAGAATTGATGCTTTGGAACTGTGGTGTTGGAGAAGACTCTTGAGAGTCCCTTGGACTGCAACGAGATCCAACCAGTCCATTCTGAAAGAGATCAGCCCTGGGATTTCTTTGGAACGAATGATGCTAAAGCTGAAACTCCAGTACTTTGTCCATCTCGTGCAAAGAGTTGGCTCATTGGAAAAGACTCTGATGCTGGGATGGATTGGGGGAAGGAGGAGAATGGGATGACCGAGGATGAGATGTCTGGATGGCATCACTGACTCGATGAACGTGAATCTGAGTGACCTCTGGGAGTTGGTGATGGACAGGGAGGCCTGGCGTGCTGCGATTCATGGGGTGGCAAAGAGTCGGTCATGACTGAGTGACTGAACTGAAGTGAACTGATTGACTAGTGTGTGTATTTTTCCTTCTACATAAGCTTCAGAGCCATTTTGTTTTCAAATCTATGAAAGCCCTTGCTGAGTTTTGTTAGGGGGTTTCCCATGTAGCACTAGTAGTAAAGAACACATCTGCCATTGAAGGAGTCATAAGAGACATGGATTCGATTACTGGGTCAGGAAGATTCCCTGGAGGAAGGCATGGCGATCCATTCCTGTGTTCTCCCTGGAGAATCTCATGGACAGAGCCTGGTGGGCTATAGTCAATAGAGTCATAAGAAGTCAGACACAATTGAAGCGACTTAGCATGCACAAATCCATCTTGATAGGGATTCTGTTGGAACCATAGATCTATTGAAACTATTTATCCACTCTATGGGGATGAGTCAACATCTGAAGAATTATTGAGACTTAATATTTCTCTATTTACAGTTCATTTGACTTTTTAATCAGATAATTAGAGTTTTCCACTTAGCTTGCTTCCATATCTTGATTATTGAAAGTAATGCTGTTATGAACATTGGGCCCATGTATCCTTTTGAATTGGAGTTTTTGATTTTTTTAGGTATAAAACCAGAAGTAAGTTTGCTGAATCTAAATTTAGTTTTGCTTTTTTGAGAAATATCCTTACTCTTTTCCATAGTGTCTATACCAATTGAAATTTCAACCGACAATATACAGTGTTCCCTTTTCTTAATGTTTTTGTCAATTTTTGTTATTTATATATTTTTGATGATGGTCCACTCAGGTTGTCTGACTTTTTTCAATTGAATTCTTGTTTATTTGAGTTTATGTTGAGTTATAAGGGCTGTTTATTTATTATTTTGGATATTAACCCTTTATTGGTCATTACATTTTCAAATATTTCTCCTTCAGCAGGCTGTCATTTTATTTTGTCAGTGGTTTCTTTTGGTATACAAAAGATTTTAAATTTAATTAGATCCTATTGCTTTATTTTTGCTTTTATTTATTTTACTTTAGGCAAGAGATTAAAAAATTGCTTCTGCCCTCTATATTAAAGACTCCTTTGTCTATGTTGTTTTCTAGGAATTTTATGGCTTAAAGTGTTATATTTAAGACTTTAACCAATTTTGACTTTATTTTTGTATATGGTGTAAGAAAATGTTCTAGTCTCATTGTTCTACAAGCAGCTATTCAGTTTTTTTCAGCATCAATTATTGAAATTACTGTCTTTTCCCCATGGTATATTCTTGCCTCATTTGTGATAAATTAATTGACTATAGGTGCGTGGACATTTCTGGGCTCTCCATTTTATTCCATTCATCTATGTGTCTGTTTTCAGGCCAGTATCATTATGTTTTGATTATTATAGTTTTGTAATATAGTTTGAAATCAGGGAGTGTGATATCTCTAACTTTGCTCTTTTTTTTTTTCCCCCCCTCAAGATTGCTTTGAATCTGGTGCATTTCTNACTGAGGAAGGCTTTCTTATCTCTTCTTGCTATTCTTTGGAGCTCTGCATTCAGATGCTTATATCTTTCCTTTTCTCTTTTGCTTTTCGCTTCTCTTCTTTTCACAGCTATTTGTAAGTCTTCCCCAGAGAGCCATTTTGTTTTTTTTACATTTCTTTTCCATGGGGATGGTCTTGATCCCTGTCTCCTGTACAATGTCATGAACCTCATTCCGTAGCTCATCAGGAACTCAATCTATCAGATCTAGGCCCTTAAATCTATTTCTCACTTCCACTGTATAATCATAAGGGGTTTGATTTAGATCATACCTGAATGGTCTAGCGGTTTTCCCTACTTTCTTCAATTTGAGTCTGAATTTGGTAATAAGGAGCTCATGAACTGAGCCACAGTCAGCTCCTGGTCTTTTTTTTTTTTTTTTTTTTTTNGACTGTATAGAGCTTCTCCATCTTTGGCTGCAAAGAACATAATCAATCTGATTTTGGTGTTGACCATCTGGTGATGTCCATGTGCAGTCTTCTCTTGTGTTGTTGGAGGAGGGTGTTTGCTATGACCAGTGCATTTTCTTGATAAAATTCTATTAGTCTTTGCCTTGCTTCATTCCACATTCCAAGGCCAAATTTGCCTGTTACTCCAGGTGTTTCTTGACTTCCTACTTTTGCATTCCAGTCCCCTATAATGGACATTTTTTTGGGTGTTATTCTAAAAGGTCTTGTAGGTCTTCATAGAACCGTTCAAGTTCAGCTTCTTCAGTGTTACTGGTTGGGGCATAGACTTGGATCACTGTGATATTGAATGGTTTGCCTTGGAAAAGAATAGAGATGGTTCTGTCGTTTTTGAGACTGCATCCAACTATTGCATTTTGGACTCTTCTGTTGACCATGATGACAGTTCCATTTCTTCTGAGGGATTCTTGCCTGCAGTAGTAGATATAATGGTCATCTGAGTTCAATTCACCCGTTCCAGTCCATTTTACTTCTCTGATTCCTAGAATGTCAATGTAGACTCTTGCCATCTCCTCTTTGACCATTTCCAATTTGCCTTGATTCATGGACCTGACATCCCAGGTTCTTATGCAATATTGCTCTTTACAGCATCGGACCTTGTTTCTATCACCAGTCACATCCACAGCTGGGTACTGTTTTTGCTTTGGCTCCAACCCTTCATTCTTTCTGGAGTTATTTCTCCACTGACCTCCAGTAGAATATTGGGCCCCTACTGACCTAGGGAGTACCTCTTTCAGTATCCTATCATTTTGCCTTTTCATACTGCTCATGGGGTTCTCAAGGCAAGAATACTGAAGAGGTTTGCCATTCCCTTCTCCAGTGGACCACATTCTGTCAGACCTCTGCACCATGACCTACCCATCTTAGGTTGCCCCAGAGGCATGGCTTGGATTCATTGAGTTAGACAAGGCTGTGGTCCTAGTGTGATTAGATTGACTAGTTTTCTGTGAGTATGGTTTCAGTGTGTCTACCCTCTGATGCCCTCTTACAACACCTACCATCTTACTTCGGTTTCACTTACCTTGGGCATGGGGTATCCCTTCACGGCTGCTCTAGCAAAGCACAGCTGCTGTTCCTTACCTTGGATGAGGGTTATCTCCTCTCACCACCCTTCCTGATCTTCAATGTGGGATGGCTCCTCTAGGCCCTCCTGCGCCCGCACAGCCACCTCCCGGCCGCCGCCCCTAGCCTTGGAAGTGGGGTTGTTGCTCCCGGTCGCTGCCCTGGCCTTGGGCATGGGGTTGCTCCTTCCTGTTGTCACCCTTGGCCTCGGGCACCGCCCCTGGCCTTGAAGGCCAGGTGGCACCTCTTGGCCATCGCCTCGACCTCAGACATGGGATGGCTCCTCCTGGCCACCGCCCCTGAACTCAGACGTGGGGTAGCTCCTCTTGGCCATTCCTGCACCATCGCAGCCTGGCACTCTAGGCCGCTGCCCCTGACCTCGTTCATGGGATAGCTCTCAGCCTTTCTTAGTGTGCTGGCCCACAACCGCCACCTGCGCTTAGTGTGCCAGCCCACTGCCGCCACCTGCACTTACATATATAAATATATATAATGTATTTGGTATTGCCATTGTCTGGCTTTTGTACAAGTTAATTGGACCTTGTATGTTAAATTTGGGAGTGTTCCATTTTCTTCAACATTTGGAATAGTTTGTGAAGGACAAGTATGTTGATAGAATTCTGCTGTGAAAACTTCTGATCCTAAAATTTATTTTCTAGATTTTTTTGCTCTTTATTAATTACAGACTCAATTTCACTAAAAGTGATGAGTGTATTCAAGTTATTTATTTCTTCCTGAGTCTTAACATGCTGTGTGTAGCTAGATATTTGCCATTTCTTCTAGGTCATCCAGTTTCTTGGTATATAACTGTTTACAGTATTCTCTTATGACTTTTGCATCTCTGTGATATTGGTTATCATTTCCCCTCTTTCTTTTTTATTTTGTTTATTTGGGCTCTTTCTCTATTCTATTTGATAAGCCTGTCTAAAGGTTTATGTATTTGGATACCTTAAAAAAAAAAAAAAAA
>SJYQ01000931.1:159619-177465 GCA_006410935.1 Redunca redunca | reverse complement strand
ATTCCACTCTTGAAACTGGATGTTTACTCTTAAACAATGTAAAACCATTCTGGAGAGCTTTTCATAACGTGTAGAGTATCCACCATATTGAATATCTGTCCAGAACAGAGTTTTAAACATTCCAGGTAAATTTCTAAAGCAACTGTAAAATATTTTCTTCTGATAATTATACTGAAGGCTCTTGACTAAGCTGGATAAAGCACTATTTTGTCACCAAAACTGAAGAAACATGGTTTCTTAAACCAGTTTTTATTTTTTTTTTACCTCATTTATAAAGTATAAATAACTTCTATTGTGTCATAAGCCCTGACTTTACACATGTCAACCCATTGGATCCCCTGAAACTTTATCTAAACTATATTTCAGAAATATGAAGCTATGCTACAGAGGTGGTAAAACAGAGGCTTCAACTTGGGTCTGCAATGCAGCACAGTTCACAGCTTTTTCTGTTTTCTGATGTTTTCCTTGTTTGATTGAATATCTCTTAGCTGCCCTGTATAGAAGAGTTACTATTTTTAAAGCTTTTTCTCAAAAAACCTACTCTTCTATATGTTTCTCATCGAACAATCACCTTCATTAAAGTGCTGTTTTCTGGTATGAAATATACTCACACTTTAAACTCAGTCCTTACATATACTAATTTATATGGAGAAAATCCTCCTTGTGCCTAGACTAAAGCTGTCTCTTAAATAAAATAATCTCATAGCTTTTCATTAACAAGACATATGCCTTTATCAGATGAGTAGCATGATAGCAGTCAAAGCTAAGACACATTCAAAAGTCATTAATTCATGCAGTAGAATTGCTATAACTAAAGAAAAATCACCATTTATTGACTTTTGGAGAACAATATGAGGCTTATGTTCAAGAAATTTAAAAGTAACAACATTTAATATAGTTTTAAAACTTGAATTCATTGCCAGTTTCTGAAAATATTTCATACTTTGACTATTTTTGGACCAATATAAGAATTATATATTCTTGTGAAATTTACATTGCATTGTATCAGTGAATTTAATGAAGTCTAGGATATCTTAATAAAACCAATGAACAGTAAAGAACTGTTCAATTCCAAATTGCACTCCCCATAAATTCTAATTTCTTTGGCTACAGAAAGCAAACATTTTTGAATATGTGCATTCAGAGCCTTGTTCAATGAAGTGAATTTGAACAAGTCTTGAACACGGTAAATTTAATATTCCATGAGGTATATTGACATTAGGGTTTTATTAGCATACAACCTAGCAATTCCAATCCTATATCTCCTTAAAATGTTAAATCTGCTCTTGCAGTATCTTGACTGATTATAGAGGGTAACACTAACAGATTTTTTTTCCTAGGGCTTCTCATTATATTAAAAGATATTACTTAATTACACACTCAAGTTCACTCCTCAATAGGTATTTAGGTTTTGTTATTTGTGCTCCATGGACTCCTCTAAGAACCTGTGTATCTCTCGTTCCTGAGAGACACAATTATTTATACATTTTTTGTTATTTTATGGTTACATTCAGAAAATATCCAAATACCTAGGAACTGCTCATGAGCATCAGTTTTAGAAACTGCAATCTTTTGCATGGCTATAAGATGTTAAAGTAGATGTTACTGATTAAACACATTTCAAGTGTGTGTCCTTGAAGAATATGAAACTCTGTCTTTTATAAGTAAATAAGTACCATAACCTTGTTTTTAGAAATAACACCTATGCAAAAGAAAGGGCTTTCACTCAAAGCTGTTACAATTTTCTACACTTATATGCAAAGCTCAGATGTTCAGATATTAATTCCCCTTAGTAGAAAAAAAATTTCCATTAATAGAAGCCACTAATACAGTACTGCAGATTATGGGAGATCAAAGAAGAAAAATAGATTAAGGAAATCAAATGGAATTTGACTGTGAACAATTAGAAATCCCAAGTGTTTCCAGTGAAATACACATATTTGATCTATAATAACAGCTGGTGAATTATTCATTTCAAATTTTAATTCCACAGAGGTTGTTCTACTTTTTAGCCTTTCATTTAATGACATGTGTCTGTCCTAATCTATATAGTACTTTTTATCAAATAATTTCCCTGAATGTAATTTTGGTAAAATAACCAAAAAGAAATTTGCTTAAATAAAATACAATTAGTACTAAAAATAATGGGAATGTGATCATCATAAATAAAGTGACCTGATTTTAATACCAAATACTTTTTAATATAAGTTAGAAGACACTTATAAATCCATAAGGGAAGAGTTTGCACATTATAAAAATAAAATTTTCCCAGTGTCTAGTCTAATATTGTGCTGTGCTGTGTGCTTAGTTGGTCAATTGTGTCCGACTTTTTTATGACCCAGTAGACTGTAGTCCCCCAGGATCCTCTGTCCATGGGGATCTTCCAGGAAAGAATACTCAAGTGGGTTGCCATGCCCTCCTCCAGAGGATCTTTCTGACCTAGGGATGGAACCCAGGTTTCCCACATTGCAGGCGGAGTCTTTACTGTTTGAGCTACCATTGGAAAACATCATGAAATGTAAGCAATTCACCCAAAATATGTTTACTGTCTTTTCTCTTTATCATTATCATTTTTACTTTCAAAAATGTATTTATACTTTAAATGTGCTTCATTTATTGTTCTAATAGAGTCCATGTAGATTTTATCTAATGTTTCAAAGAAAACTTTTGAAAAACATATCTTTAGCATAAGTTACTCTTTAGGCATAGTTTCTTTTAATTTTATGAGCATATTTATAAGGGACGTATGTGAGATTTTCTAAAGTCAACATCTGGGTCCCTGCAATGTAACCTTTGGATTCATTGAGTGTGAGTCACATGTTCTCTTTTATCCTGGACCCCTGGATTCTGTTCTCACCTTTGTGCACACACACTAATGTTTCTGTTTGATGTTTGTATTCTTTTTATTTCAGCCTGACTTCCAAGAGGTCACTCTTGTATCTCTGTAGTTTAATGTTCAGTCAATGATTTGGGAAGAATTAGTACTCTAACGCCTCAAGCCTGAAGGCTACCAGTCATTGCTGACAGATCTGTGGTTAGATTGGGAAGCACATTTAAAGACCAGTCACTGATCAAGACTTTCATGGTCTCTAATTCCCATCAGGGCCTGTTAGGTCTTGCCAGGTATGTGTGCAGCTTCCGAGTAACTATATAGGTCTGGAAAACATGTAGAGCAATCCTATGACTCTTTTATTTCAGGATCTCTTGATTAAATTGTCTACATTCATTCCAAATAAGTCCATGAACTCAGACCATAAAGACACACATATTGCCTATTTGTTTCCCACCAGTGAAAGTGAAAAGTGATAGTCTCTCACTGTTATCTGACTCTTTTTTTAATTAATTAATTTTTTATTGAAGGATAATTGCTTTACAGAATTTTGCTGTTTTCTGTCACACCCCAACATGAATCAGTCATAGATATACATATATCTCACAGTTTTATTGTGAGATACAATTTCTTCCTTCAGAAATTCCATCCCATCTCCCTCCCGATCCCACCCCTCCAGGTAGATACAGAGCCCCTGTTTGAGTAGCCATCATGGTCAACAAAAGAGTCCAAAATGCAGTACTTGGATGCAGTCTCAAAAATGACAGAATGATCATTGTTCGGTTCCAAGGCAAACCACTCAATATCGCAGTAACCCAAGTCTATGCCCCAATAAGTAATGATGAAGAAGGTGAAGTTGAATGGTTCTATGTAGACCTACAAGACCTTTTATAACTAACATCCAAAAAAGATGTCCTTTTCATTAGAGGGGACTGGAATGCAAAAGTATGAAGTAAAGAAACACCTGGAGTAACAAACGAGTTTGGCCTTGAAATGCAGAATGAAACAGGGCAAAGACGAATAGAGTTTTGCCAAGAAAATGCACTGGTCATAGTAAACACCCTCTTCCAACAACACAAGAGAAGACTCTACATATTGACATCACCAGATGGTCAACACCAAAATCAGATTGATTATATTCTTTGCAGCCAAAGAAGGAGAAGCTCTATACAGTCAACAAAAACAAGACCAGGAGCTGACTGTGGCACAGATCATTAACTCTTTATTACCAAATTCAGACTGAAGAAAGTAGGGAAAACCGCTAGACCATTCAGGTATGACCTAAATCAAATCCCTTATGTTTATACAGTGGAAGTGAAAAATAGATTTAAGGGCCTAGATCTGATAGATAGAGTGCCTGATGAACTGTGAAATGAGGTTCGTGACATTGTACAGGAGACAGGGATCAAGACCATGCCCATGGAAAGGAAATGCAAAAAAAGAAAAATGGCTGCCTGTGGAGGCCTTACAAATAGCTGTGAAAAGAAGAGAGGTGAAAAGCAAAAGAGCAAATAAAAGATATAAGCATCTGAATGCAGAGTTCCAAAGAATAGCAAGAAGAGATAGGAAAGCCTTCTTCAGTGATCAATGCAAAGAAATAGAGGAAAAGAACAGAATGGGAAAGATCAGAGATCTCTTCAAGAAAATTAGAGATACTAAGGGAACATTTCATGCAAAGATGGGCTCGATAAAGAAAAGAAATGGTCTGGACCTAACAGAAGCAGAAGATATTAAGAAGAGGTGGCAAAAACACAAAAGAGCTGTACAAAAAAGTTCTTCACGACCCAGATAATCACGATGGTGTGATCATTCATCTAGAGCCAGATGTCATGGAATGTGAAGTCAAGTGGGCCTTAGAAAGCATCACTACGAACAAAGCTAGTGGAGGTGATGGAATTCCAGTTGACTGTTTCAAATCCATAAAGATGATGCAATGAAAGTGCTGCACCCAATATGCCAGCAAATTTGGAAAACTCAGCAGTGGCCACAGGACTACAAAATATCAGTTTTCATTCCAATCCAAAGAAAGGCAATGCCAAAGAATGCTCAAACTACCACACGATTGCACTCATCTCACATACTAGTAAAGTAATGCTCAAACTTCTCCAAGCCAGGCTTCAGCAATATGTGAACTGTGAATTTCCAGATGTTCAAGCTGGTTTTAAAAAAGGCAGAGGAACCAGAGATCAAATTGCCAACATCCGCTGGATCATGGAAAAAGCAAGAAAGTTCCAGAGAAAACATCTATTTCTGCTTTATTGGCTATGCCAAAGCCTTTCACTGTGCAGATCACAATGAACTGTAGAAAATTCTGAAACAGGTGAGAATACCAGTCCACCTAACCTGCCTCTTGAGAAATCTGTATGCAGGTCAGGAAGCAACAGTTAGAACTGGACATGGAACAACAGACTGGTTCTAAATAGGAAAAGGAGTATGTCAAGGCTGTATATTGTCATCGTGCTTATTTAACTTATATGCAGAGTGCATCATGAGAAACGCTGGACTGGAAGAAACACAAGCTGGAATCAAGATTGCCGGGAGAAATATCAATAACCTCAGATATGCAGATGAGCCCACCCTTATGGCAGAAAGTGAAGAGGAACTTAAAATCCTCTTGATGAAATTGAAAGTGGAGAGTGAAAACCTTGGCTTAAAGCTTAACATTTAGAAAACTTAGATCATGGCATCTGGTCCCATCACTTCATGGGAAATAGATGGGGAAGCAATGAAACAGTGTCAGACTTTATTTTGGGGGGCTCCAAAATCACTGCAGATGGTGATTGCAGCTATGAAATTAAAAGACACTTACTCCTTGGAAGGAAAGTTATGACCAACCTAGATAGCATATTCAAAAGAGAGACATTATTTTGCAGACTAAAGTCTGTCTAGTCAAGGCTCTGGTTTTTCTGGTGGTCATGTATGGATGTGAGAGTTGGACTGTGAAAAAGGCTGAGCGCCGAAGAATTGATGCTTTTAAAATGTGGTGTTGGAGAAGACTCCTGTGTGTCCCTTGGACTGCAAGGAGATCCAACCAGTCTATTCTGAAGGAGATCAGCCCTGGGATTTCTTTGGAAAGGATGATGCTAAAGCTGAAACTCCAGTACTTTGGCCACGTCATGCGAAATGTTGACTCATTAGCAAAGACTCTGATGCTAGGAGTGATTTGGGGCAGGAGGAAAAGGGGACGACAGAGGATAAGATGGCTGGATGGCATCACTGACTCAGTGGACATGAATTTGAGTGAACTCCGGAAATTGTTGATGAACAGGGAGGCCTGGTATGCTGCTATTCACGGGGGTTGCAAAGAGTCAGACATGACTGAGTGACTGAACTGAACTGAACTGAACTGAGCCATACAGCAAATTCTTGTTGGCTATCTATTTTATACATGGTAATGTAAATTTCCATGTTACTCTTTCCTTCTCCTCCCCTCTCCCCATGTCCATAAGGCTATTCTCCATGTCATTTTTTCCATTGTTGCCCTGTAAATAAATTATTCAGTACTATTTTTTCTAGATTTTTCTAGTATATATGTGTTAGAATGTGGTATTCATCTTTCTCTTTCTGATTCACTTCACTCTGTATAATAGGTTCTAGGTTCATCCACCTCATTAGAACGGACTCAAATATATTCCTTTTTATGGCTGAGTAATATCCCATTGTGTATATATATCACAACTTCTTTATCCATTCATCTGTTGATGGACATCTAGATTGCTTCCATGCTTTAGCTATTCTAAATAATGCTGCAGTGAACAATGAGATACATGGGTCCCTTTCAGTTTTGGTTTCCTCAGGGTTTATGCCTAGGAGTGGGGATTACTGGGTCATATGGTGGTTTTATTCCTAGTTTTTAGGAATCTCTATATCTTCTTTTATAGTGGCTGTATCAACTTACATTCCCACCAACAGTGCAAGACTGTTCCCTTTTCTCCACACCTTTTCTAGAATTTATTGTTTGTAAACATTTTGATGAGGATCTTTCTGACTGGCGTGAGGTGATATCTCATTGTAGTTTTGATTTACATTTCTGTAATAATGAGCGATGTTGAACATCTTTTCATGTGTTTGTTAGCCATCTGTATGTCTGACTTTCTGAAACCCTATGAACATTAACCCACCAGGCTCTTCTATTCATGGAATTCTTCAGGCAAGACTACTGGAGTGGATATCCATTCCCTTCTCCAGGGAGTCTTCCCAACCTAGGGATCAAACCTGGATCTCCTGGATTGCAGGCAGATTCTTTACCACCTGAGCCATCAAGGAAGTCCCATCAAATTCCCCACCAAGATTACTACTATTAAAGAATAAAACTGTGAGATCTTGCTCTGGTGTCAGATCCAGGGAGCTTTGCTCCCTCTGAGGGCAAAGCTTATTGCTTTGGGGGTCTGCCAACACCCTTAAAACTATAATTTATATCCACTATAGAGGAATAGGACCAGTCTTAGACAAGAAAGCCATAGACCAGTGCTGTTATTTTATGAAAGTCTACTAGTTTTCCAAGAGTGAGTGCTTTCAATTTGCTGTCTGCATTTGGTCTATTTCTGGAGCCCAGATATGATAGTTTTGATCAATTTGGTATAGTTTTTTTTTTTTTTTCCCCAGAAAGGATTTCTCCAATCTCTTCATATCAACATAGTTGGAAGTTCTTTGAATGTGACTATTGCATTTGCTTTAGACATAATTCCCTACTCTTCAGTGTCCTTTATCTCACAGCATGAAGTCTGAGAATCATGAGAGCAATCGAGTATGATGCTGAGCTTGATAGTAAATTAAGGGACTGTCCTGTGTGACTCCTTGACATGAGCAAGAGTCTTGAGGATTCTGGACTGAATCCTTGCTGTAAGTGCACAGGTATAATTTGAAATTATCATTAATATTAACAGCTAGAAAGAAGGATGAAAGGAAAGAAAGAAAAAGACGTTTCCCAAGGGTTTTATACCTCTTCAACTGTGTTTATTAGTTTGTCTCTGACTTTGTAAAGAACAGATTTTTTATTGGGTTTAAATAATAATTTGTTTAAGCTTTACAAATTAACATTTTGCAAGATGAAAATCAGAACTTGGGGGTCTGAATTAACATTGCCTAGATCCTAGGCCTCAGACTTTCCAAATCTGGGGATCTGGTAAAAGGACTGGGAATCCCCAGGGAACCTGGCTTTGAAGGTCACCAGGATTTGATTACATAACTTCAACAGGACTGGGGAAAACAGAGACACTGGGATGGCACAAACAAAACCTTGTACATACCAGGACTCAGGGGAAAGGAGTAGTGACTCACACAAGGGACTGAACCAGAACTGCCTGTTAGTGTTTGGGAATCTCCAGTGGAGGCATGGGTCAACAGTGGGCGGCTGTGGGGTCAGGGACATTGGCAGCAGCAGTCCTCAGAGGCACTGAATGTTGGCATAAGTTGGTCTAGGAGGAGGTCACCATTAGCCCTACCAAAAGGACTGCAGATACAGGACTAGGGCCTCCTCAGGCCAAATAACTAACAGGGAGGGAGAGAGTCTCACCCTTCAGCAGAAAATTGGATTAAAGATTTACTGAGCATGGCCCTGCCCACCAGAGCTAGACCCAGTTTTCCCCACAGTCAGTTCATCCCATAAGGAAGCTTACACAAACCTCTTATTCTCATTGAAGGGCAGACAGAAGAAGCAAGAATTACAGTCCCTTGGCCTCCAGAATGAAACCACAATCACAGAAAACTAACCAAAATGATGATGTGGTTCACAGCCTTGTCTAACTCAATGAAACTATGAGCCAGGCCACGTAGAGGCATCTAAGATGGAAAGTCATGTTGGAGAGTTCTGAAAAGATGTGGTTCACTGAAGAAAGGAATGGCAAACCACTTCAACATTCTTGTCTTGAGAATCCCATGTTCAGTATGAAAAGGCAAAAAGATATGACATGGAAAGATGAGCCCACCAGGTTGATGGCTGCCCAATATGCTGCTGAAGAAGAGCAGAGAAATAACCTCAGAAGGAAAGAAGATGCTGGGTCAAGTGGAAATAATGCTCAATTGTGGATGTGTCTAAGGGTGAAATGAAGTTCCATGCTGTGCAGAATAATAGTGCATAGAAATCTGGAATGCAAGATCCATGAATCAAGATAGATTAGATGTGGTCAAACAGGATACCGGAGGAAATGAACCAGAAACCAAATTGAAGTAACCTCAATACAGGCAGACGTTTTTTCTTTCTTTCTTTTTTGTTTTTACCAGCTCAGCTAACAGGAAAGCTGATAAAAGGAGAGAAGCAAAAGGTCAAGAAAAAAGAAAAGATATACCCATCTGAATGCAGAGTTCCAGAGAATAATAGCAAGGGCAGATAAGAAAGCTGTTTTAAGTGAACAATGCAAAGAAATAGAGAAAAAACAATAGAATGGGAAAAAACTAGATATCTCTTCAAAAAAATTACAGATTTTTTGGTTAGTGATCATTTTGGTTAGTTTTCTGTGATTGTGGTTTTCATTCTGGAGGCCAAGGGACTGTAATTCTTGTTTCTTCTGTCTGCCCTTCGATGAAAATAAGAGGTTTGTGTAAGCTTCCTTCTGGGATGAACTGACTGTGGGGAAAACTGCGTCTAGCTCTGGTGGGCAGGGCCATGCTCAGTAAATCTTTAATCCAATTTTCTGCTGAAGGGTGGGACTGTCTCCCTCCCTGTTAGTTATTTGGCCTGAGGAGGCCCTAGTCCTGTATCTGCAGTCCTTGTGGTAGGGCTAATGGTGACCTCCTCCTAGACCAACTTATGCCAACATTCAGTGCCTCTGAGGACTGCTGCTGCCAAGGGAGTATTTCTTGGAAAAATAGGCACTATGAAGAACAGAAATGGTATGGACCTAACAGAAGCAGAAGATATTAAGAAGAGGTAGCAAGAATACACAGAAGAACTGTACAAAACCGATCTTCATGATCCCAATAATCATGATGGTGTAATCTCTCACCATAGCCAGACATCATGGAGTGTGAAGTCAGGTGGACCTTAGCAAGCATTATTACAAGCAAAACTAGTGGAGGTGATACGATTCTAGCTGAGCTATTTCAAATCCAAACCACGATGCTATGAAAGTGCTGCACTCATTATGCCATCAAATCTGGAAAACTCAGCAGTGGCCACAGGACTGGAAAATGTCAGTTTTCATTTCAGTCCCAAAGAAGGCCAATGCCAAAGAATGTTCAAACTACTGCACAATTGCACTCACCTCACATACTAGTAAAGTAATGTTCAAAATTCTCCAAGCCAGGCTTCAACAGTATGTGAACTGTGAAATTCCAGATGTTCAACCTGGTTTTAGAAAAAGCAGAGGAACCTGAGGTCAAACTGGCAACATCAGCTGGATCATACAAAAAAGAAGAGAATTCCAGAATAATATCTACTTCTTTTCATTAACTATGCTAAAGTCGTTGACTGTGTGGATCAAAGCAAACTGTGGATTATTCTTAAAGAAATGGTAATACCAGACCACCTTTTCTGACTCTTGAGAAATCTGTACACAGATCAAAAAGCAACAGTTAGAGCCAGACATGGAGCAACAGACTGGTTCCAAATTGGGAAAGGAGTATGTCAAGGCTGTATATTGTTGCCCTTCTTATTTAACTTATACACAGTATACATAATGTGAAATGTCAGGTCGGATGAAGCACAAGTTGGAATCAAGTTTTCTAGGAGAAATATCAATAAACTCAGATATGCAGATGACACCACCCTTAAGACAGAAAGTGATGAGAAATTAAAAAGCCTCATGCTGAAAGTGAAAGAGGAGAGCGAAAAGCTGGCTTAAAATTAAACATTGAAAAACTGAAGATCATGGCATCCATCCCCATCACTTCATGACAGATAAATGGGAAACAATGGAAATAATGAAAGACTTTATTTTCTTGGGCTCCAAAATCACTGCAGATAGTGACTGTAGCCATGAAATTAAAGATCACCCGCTCCTTGGAAGAAAAGCTTTGACAGCATATTAAAAAGCAGAGATATTACTTTGATAGTTTTCCCAGTTGTCATGTATGGATGTAAGAGTTGGACCATAGAGATAGCTGAGCACCAAAGAATTGATGCTTTTGAACTGTGGTGTTGAAGAAGAATCTTGAGATTCCCTTGTGCTGCAAGGAGATCCAACCCGTCAATCCTAAAGGAAATCAACCATGAATATTCATTTGAAGCACTAATGCTGAAGCTGAAATGACAATACTATGGCCAGCTGATGCAAAGAACTGTCTCCTTAGGAAAGTCTCTGATGCTGGAAAAGATTGAAGGTAGAGAGAGAAAGACGAAAGAGGTAGAGATTGTTGGATGACATCACCAACTCGATAGAAATGAGTTTCAGCAAGCTCTGGTAGTTGGTGATGGACAGGGAAGCCTGGCGTACTGCAGTCCATGTGGTCTCAAAGAGTTGGACACAACTGGACAACTTAACTGATGCAACAATAAATTGGTTCAAAATTTGGAAAGCTATATCAAGTCTGTATATTGTCTCCTGCTTATTTAACTTATATGCAGAGTACATCATGCAAAATGCAAGGCTGGATGAATCACAAGTTGGAATCAAGAAGGCTGGGAAAAAAAAAAAATCAACAATCTCCAATATGCAGATGATATTACCCTAATGCCAGATAGCAAAGAGGAGCTAAAGTACCTCTTGATGATAATAGGACTAATGAGCTTCATGAAAAAGGAGAGTGAAAAAGATGGCTTATAATTCAACATTCAAATAACTAAGATCTAGGCATCCAGTCTCATCACTTTAAGGAAAATAGATGGGGGGGAAATGGAAATATTGGTAGATTTTATTTTTCTGGGTTCAAAAATCACAGTGGATTGTGACTAAAGCCATAAAGTTAAAAGACATTTTCTCTTTGGAAGAAAAGCTATGAGAAACATAGTCAGTGTATTAAAAAAACAGAAACATCACTTTGCTGACAAAGGTTCATAGGTCAAAGCTATGCCAAAGATACAATTTTTCCATTCAGTTCAGTTCAGTTCAGTCGCTCAGTCGTGTCCGACTCTTTGTGACCCCATGAATTGCGGCACGTAAGGCCTCACTGTCCATCACAAACACCTGGAGTGCACCCAAAATCATATGCATCGAGTCAGTGATGCCATTTAGCCACCTCAACCTGTGTCGTCCCCTTCTCCTCCTGCCTCCATTACCTCTCAGCATCAGGGTCTTTTCCAATGAGTCAACTCTTCTCAGGAAGTGGCCAAAGTATTGGAGTTTCAGCCTGAGCATCTGTCCTTCCAATGAACACTTAGGATTTGTCTCCTTTAGGATAGACTTGTTGAATCGCCTTGCAGTGCAAGGGACTCACAAGAGTCTTCTCCAACACCACAGTTCAAAAGCATCAATTCTATGACGCTCAGCTTTCTTCACAGTCCAACACTCACATCCATACATGACCACTGGAAAAACCATAGCCTTGACTAGATGGACCTTTGTTGGCAAAGTAACGTCTCTGCTTTTGAATATGCTATCTAGTTTGGTCATAACTTTCCTTCCAAGGAGTAAGCGTCTTTTTTTTTTTTTCATAGCTGCAGTCACCATCTGCAGTGATTTTGGAGCCCCCAAAAATAAAATCTGAAACTCTTTCCCCATCTATTTCCCATGAAGTGATGGGACCAGATGCCATGATCTAAGTTTTCTGAATGTTGAGCTTTAAACCAACCTTTTCACTCTCCTCTTTCATTTTCATCAAGAGGCTTTTTAGTTCCTCTTCACTTTCTGCCATAAGGGTGGTGTCATCTGCATGTCTGAGGTTATTGATATTTCTCCCAGCAATCTTGATTCCAGATTGTGCTTCATCCAGCTCAGTGTTTCTCATGATGTACTCTGTGTGTAAGTTAAATAAGCAGGGTGACAACATACAGCTTTGACATACTCCTTTTCCTATTTGGAACCAGTCTATTGTTCCATGTCCAGTTCTAACTGTTGCTTCCTGACCTGCATATAGGTTTCTCAAGAGGCACGTCAGGTGGTCTGCTATTCCCATCTCTTTCAGAATTTTCCACTGTTTCTTGTGATACACACAGTCAAAGGCTTTGGCAAGGAAATCAAACCAGTAAATCCTGAACAAAATCAACACTGATTATTCATTGGAATGACTGGTGCTGAAGCAGAAGCTCCAATACTTTGGCCACCTGGTGCAAAGATGCCACTGTCTGGAAAAGATCCTGTTACTGGGAAAGATTGAGGGCAGGAGGAGAAGAGGGAAAAAGAGGATAAGATCATTGGATGTCATCACTGACTCAATGGACATGAGTTTGAGCAAACTGGGAGATATTGAAGGACAGGGAAGCCCTGAATTCTGCAGTCTATGGTGTTGCAAAGAGTTAGACACTACTTAGCCACTGAAATATAATATTTGGTTTGTAGTTTTATAATGTATTCCTGGCTAAAGAATCAAAGATCTAATTTTTGGTCTCTTATAATCTTGTAGTCTATTTATAAATGACCAATTTATAAATAATATTATTTAAATATGAAATTATCTTTACTAATGAGGATGTATGCTCCTTTGTTTAAATACTGAATTTGAGAAATATATGATTTTTAATACCATAGTACTAGCATTGACAATCTAAATGTTTTATTAATTTATTTTAATTGGAGGCTATTTAGTTACAATATTGTGGTGTTTTTTGCCATACACTGACATGAATCTGCCATGGGTGTACATGTGCCCCTTTTACTGTACACCTGGGACACCTCCCTCCCCATCCTATCCCTCTAGGGCATCCCAGTGCTTTTATCCAAAGAGCTGTGGGTATCATCATCAACTTTTTCATATAGAGTACTTAGGACCACTGTCAAAACGTTCAAGTGGGTTTTCCTTATATTTTTCCGCTTACCTATATGGATGGTTTTTCCAACAAATAGATCAACTACACAGTTTGAAACCATGAGAAGTAAAAACACAGATCCAGAACATAGAAATGTTTTCATCTTTTGTATACTGTGAGTTATCAGTACATTGCTATATATAGTAACAGTCACATCAGTCATACTAACTTGGGCTTGTTTTGTAGGAATCAATCCTCTGTACTCTGGAATAACACCTTGTTATGGTAAAATAAAAAATCTAATCATCATACCATACTAGAGGACCCCAAAGAACAGCAGTAGCAATTAGTGACCCATAGTCAGAATATTTTGTCTGAAATAATACTTCTGTGGCTGTGTCTAAGTGTGTTATATCTCTTTATTGACAGACAAAAAACTACCTATTTTTAACAGTTTTATTATTTTGAAGGAAGAAATTTAAATTTTTATGTGTAAGTGGTTAAGTTCTTCTTTGGTGAAGGAGAGGTAACTATAGACAGAGAAATGAAAAGAGACCTAGGGATGGTTGAGGGTAATTATCAAATGACATACTCAATCACTGAATACTTGAGCATTTTATGCATTTAATTTGTTTATCCAAATATATTCCTAAGCAAATTCATATTGAAAACCAAGTACTCTTTCAGGTTGAATATTTCAAAAGGATTTTTATTATGACATGCATTTGTGCATTTAGTGTGATAAAAGAAAAACTCATTAACTTTCTTCTTTGGTGCTTGGCTAACTGGGCTGGATGAATACAGTCTGGAAAGAAAGAAAGAAAGACCTCTGAATCATGTCACCATCCCTGGAAACCAATTACATTCTTTGAAAAAGCAAAGAAACAAAAATTAGTTAGTAAGACTAGGAAAGAGAAAAGGAGTTGAAATATTTATATAAGCATTTGGAAAGAATAGCAATGAAAATGTGATCCTTACATTAAAGCAAGTGTAAGTCAAAAATGCTAAATGTGACAAAAAAAAAATGTTTTTAAATAGAAAAGGCCAAATGTTGCATCATGGGTACAGTTTTAGTGAATAGTATTCAGACTTGATTAATTCTAATTTGGGTGCATTTTATCCCAAGTACAGCAAGGTCTGATTGTGCCATAAGGATTCCCCTAAGTTGTCCTTTCAGTGCCTCAAAGGAGATACGCAGTCACCTTCATCACTGTTATGTCCATGTCCATTTATGTCATCTAGATTCTATTGTTGCTTTTAAAAGACATTTTCCACCCATTTTCACATGTACTAGAGCAGAAAGATCAAAGACACTCTGAACACATCCAGAGACAGTGGCAAACTGTTCCATGTTGTCCTCAGGTTTTGTCTTGTACGTAGTCAAAAAAGTAGTTGGCTTTCAATTGTAGTGCAGCAATATATGCTTTTATTGGCAAGCTAAGTGCAGCCCACCTCCAAGATTGAACAAGAAAAGAAGGAAATGTAAATTAAGAAATGAGATGACAAAGATGATCAGTTTTTTAAGCCAGCCTTTATTTGTCCTNGTTTAAAGTCCTCAAGAACTATGATTCTTAAGAGTTTTCAAGTTCAGGTCTCACTTCACTAGATTGAGACAATGTGACAGTAAATTTGAATGTCTCTGTGTAAAACTGAAATATATACTGAGAATAGCCCACATAAATTAAAATTGGTCTTGACTGAGTTCAGAGATAAAATGGAAAGAATGTTATAGGCTAACAAAAATATCGATCACTTTTGCTCATAACTTTGTTGTACTTTATTTACCATGCTGAATTTTCATATAATCCTGAAAGATGATGCTGTGAAATTGCTGCACTCAATATGCCAGCAAATTTGGAAAACTCAGCAGTGGCCACAGGACTGGAAAAGGTCAGTTTTCATTCCAATCCCAAAGAAAGGCAATGCCAAAGAATGCTCAAACTACCACACAATTGCACTCATCTCACATGCTAGTAAAGTAATGCTCAAAATTCTCCAAGCCAGGCTTCAGCAATACGTGATCCCTGAACTTACAGCTGTTCAAGCTGGTTTTTGAAAAGGCAGAGGAACCAGAGATCAAATTATCAACATCCACTGGATCATGGAAAAAGCAAGAGAGTTCCAGAAAACATCTATTTCTGCTTTGTTGACTATGCCAAAGCCTTTGACTGTGTAGATCACAATAAACTGGACAATTCTGAGAGAGATGGGGATACCAGACCACCTGACCTGCCTCTTGATAAATATGTATGCAGGCCAGGAAGCAACTGGACATGGAACAACAGACTGGTTCCAAATAGGAAAAGGAGTACGTCAAGGCTGTATATTGTCACCCTGCTTATTTAACTTCTATGCAGAGTACATCATGAGAAACTCTGGACTGGAAGAAACACAAGCTGGAATTAAGATTGCCGGGAGAAAGATCAATAACCTCAGATATGCAGATGACACCACCCTTATTGCAGAAAATGAAGAGGAACTAAAAAACCTCTTGATGAAATTAAAAGTGGAGAGTGAAAACGTTTGCTTAAAGCTCAGCATTCAGAAAACTTAGATCATGGCATCTCGTCCCATCACTTCATGGGAAATAGATGGAGAAACAGTGGAGACAGTGTCAGACTTTATTTTTGGGGGCTCCAAAATCACTGCAGATGGTGGTTGCAGCCATGAAATTAAAAGACACTTACTCCTTGGAAGAAAAGTTATGATCAATCTAGATGGCATATCGAAAAGCAGAGACATTAATATGCCAACAAAAGTCCATCTAGTCAAGGCTATGGTTTTGCCAGTGGTCATGTATGGATGTGAGAGCTGGACTGTGAAAAAAACTGAGCTGAAGAATTAATGCTTTTGAACTGTGGTGTTGGAGAAGACTCTTGGGAGTCCCTTGGACTGCATGGAGGTCCAACAAGTCCATTCTGAAGGAGATCAGCCCTGGGATTTCTTTGGAAGTAATGATGCTAAAGCTGAAACTCAAATGCTTTGGCCATGTCGTGCAAAGAGTTGACTCATTGGAAAAGACTTTGATCCTGAGAGGGCTTGGGGGCAGGAAGAGAAGGGGAGGAGAGAGGATGAGATGGCTGGATTGCATCACAGACTCGATGAACGTGAGTCTGAGTGAACTCCGGGAGTTGGTGATGGACAGGGAGGCCTGGCGTGCTGCGATTCATGGGGTCGCAAAGAGTCGGACACGACTGAGTGACTGAACCAAACTGAAAGCTGTTAATGAAACCACTTCCATTAATCTTCAAGCCTTTAAACCACTCTCAGTCTTCATGTACAATCTGTCTCCCGACATCATTGCTTTGATCATAGCAGAGAACTCTTGCTTCCTTCCTAGTTTTCTATGTTGCCTAATGTTTACTTCAGATCAGGAACTGAGAATTTCTACAAGTTCACATTTGACATGCCTAATTAAAAGTGAGTAGATTTATCTCAGCCCCAACTGGAGAGTGATGGAGGCAGAGCCCCACATGTATGCCTAACAGCTTGCTTAATCATGTTTTCTGGTCAGAAAACACAACCACAGAATATTTTGTGTAGTGATATATTCTACTTCATGATTTAAGTAAATCCAAAGGATTACCACTACATCATAACTGGACCTTCCAAACTTATTCTGTAAACAATTCTGTTTTTCATAGTGATTAATGTACATTGCCAGCTCATATCTAATGATTTCCTATGCTCTCTGGCCCAAATCTTCGGAAAGGGTCTAAGATGCCACACATTGAAAGATGGCTGAGCCCAATTCAATTGATTGTTTTTATATGGAGTATAAAATAATTTTGACTGAGGTGACAATCAAGACTACATTTTTTCAAGTAATTTTTGTTCTAAATTTGGATTCTTATAATTGGATTTTAATATTTTCAAATGTGGCCTGTTTTTTTAAACAAACAGTTGTCACAGCAGCTTGTCTCATCTTTTAAGAGTTGGGTCGTGTGTAATCAAGTCTTCCTTTTCCATTCTCTTCTTTGAAATCCACATAACTATCTCCAATTGTAATTTTTGCTTTCTTTTTGGTGTTTGAGATCCCTTTAAGTTTTTCTAATTTCCTAGTTTTAGGTCTATCTCCTCCAAATTCCATTGTAAAGATAAGACTATTTTAATTTTCCTAAGGTTTTTGAAACTTCTTGCCAAGGATGAAAATGAGTCCTTTTAGCAAAAATTCCTCTCTTCCTTCTTTCTTTTTTTAAGCTTTTTTATTTCCATACTTCATGAATTATGATCTGT
>SJYQ01000931.1:138652-149235 GCA_006410935.1 Redunca redunca | reverse complement strand
TTTTTTTTACCCTAAAATAAATATTTCAAGTTATTTCCTTATTCCTTTTGGATACAATCATTCAGAAATATTTATAATATCAAAATATTATTAGGCAAGCTATATCCTCTCTTGTCTTCATTAAAAGCCATTGACATATAGCATGTAACATTAAAAAAAAAAAAATCAATGACATTATTTGCAACCAACACAGCTTGCCTATCTTCCAGTCTAATTCAGTAATACTTCTGTAACATTCCTTGCAAACATCACATAACCTCTCACTTAATCTTATTTTTTTTCATAAATTCATGTATTGATAACTCTAGATGAAACTAGTAAAATGCTTTGGAGTGTACAGATGATATATCATTTAATCTATTCAATATTCCTTTGAAATGAGAATCCTGAAAAATTATCTTTACTTCATATTAATGAAATTATTCCTGCAAAGATTTACTGATTTTTCAAAAGGCTAAACACTATCAAATACCAAGGCTTGGAATAAAATGCAAGCCTACAGATCTTACAATTATATCATGTGATTTTTCTCTGTATGAATTAATCAGAACTATTCTACTTCCATGGATTCTATTACCATTTACTTGTAACAGTTAGAACTGGACATGGAACAACAGGCTGGCTCCAAATTGGGAAAGGAATATGTCAAGGCTGTATGTTGTCACCCTGCTTATTAACTTAGATACAGAGTACACTATGAGAAATGCTGGGGTGGAGGAAGCACAAGCTGGAATCAAGATTCCTGGGAGAATTATCAATAACCTCAGATATGCAGATAACACCACATTTATGGCAGAACGCGAAGAAGAACTAAAGAGTCTCTTGAAAGTGAAAGAGGAGAGTGAAAAAGTTGGCTTAAAACTCATCATTCAGAAAACTAAGATCATGGCATCTGGTCCTATAATTTCATGGCAAATAGATGGGGACACAATAGAAACAGTGACCGACTTTATTTTGGGGGGCTCCAAAATCACTGCAGATGGTTATGGCAGCCATGAAATTAAAAGAAGCTTGCTCCTTGGAAGAAAGTTATAACCAATCTAGATATTAAAAAGCAGAGACATTACTTTGCCAACAGAGGTCTGTCTAGTCAAAGCTATGTTTTTTCCAGTGGTCACGTATGGATGTGAGAGTTGGACTATAAAGAAAGCTGAAGAATTGATGCTTTTGAACTGTGGTGTTGGAGAAGACTATTGAGAGCCCCTTGGGCTGCAAGGAAATCCCTCCAGTCCATCCTAAAGGAAATCAGTCCTGAATATTCATTGGAAGGACTGATGCTGAAGCTGAAACTCCAGTACTTCGGCCACGTGATATGAAGAACTGACTGATTTGAAAAGACCCTGATGCTGGGAAAGATTGAAGGTGGGAGGAGAAGGGGATGACAGAGGATGAGATGGTCAGATGGCATCACCAACTCAATGGACATGAGTTTGAGTAGGCTCCAAGAGCTGGTGATGGACAGGGAAACCTGGCATGCTGCAGTTCATGGGATCACAAAGAGTTGGACATGACTAAGTGACAGAACTGAACTGTTGTTATCAAAAGTATACCAGTTACATGTGTTTGCTAAGTTGCTTCAGTGGTGTCTGGCTATTGGCCAACCCCATGGACTACCAAGTTCTTCTGCCTATGGAATTCTCCAGACAAGAATACTGGAGAGGATTGCCATGCCATCTTCCAGGAGATCTTCCCCATAAATATCTTGTCAAAAGCTCTAATAGGAAGACTAGATGAGAATTTTTGCTTTGCTTATCAGGATCCCAAGCAACAGGCTTCTAGTTGCACCCCAGTAATATCTTTTCTCCTATTTCTCCATATTAATTATTAGTTTTAGCTGAACAAAGTCTGTTGGGCAGAGCACTTTGTTTTTGATAACCTTGCCGTGTTCCCTTTTCCTATTGCCCTCCCCTTCTGACCCATCACTCAGATTCCAGCTCCACAATCTCTCTTGACTGTATACTTAGACCTCATCACCACAGATTTTTCTGTCCTTCAGGTCGTCCTCATCTCCTCTGAAAAATTTTATAGCTTTTAACTTATAATTCATCAATTTTTTCCTCTTCCTCTTTTTCATCTAGGACACTCATCTGAAAAAACATTTTTTTTTTCCTTTTCTTATCCTGCCATTTGTTGTCTTTCACCTTTGGGATGAGCTTCAAATCTTACACATGTCTTACAAGACCATCATTTGAGTCTTTTCCTTGTTATTTGCAAAAAATTTTGCCATACCCCCTCAGAGACTCTATAATTTTTCCTTGAAAAATTATTTTCAAATTCTCTAGAATACTACATNATATATATATTTTCTTGTCCTTGGATCCAACTGTATTTCTCTTATTACCATAACTTTCTAATGCCCCCACATCCTTCAGCATTTATGCACTCCTTGATGTGGTTCCTTTGATTACTGGCTAGTTTAGGTGACCCTTTTATATAATACTCTTTGCTCTCCTTTCATAGTGCTAATTCCAGTTGGTTGCATTAGAGTCAATGTATTAAACCCTCACCTTTGAAAGACTAAAGTGTCTTTACATATATTATCCATATTTTATTATCTCCCTGTAAATCATTTTTGTCCAGCTCAGGATGTAGTAGAATTTCAACACTCAGTGGATATTGCTGAGTTATTAGAAAAATGAACAAGTGGAATTGACATTAATTTGCTTGGACTGTTCTAACGTAATACCACAGACTAGGTGACTTAAACAAAAGCCATTTATTTCTCACATTCCTGGATACTTGGAACTCCAAGTTCAAGGTGATAGCAGATCTTGTATGTGGCTTCCTTGTTTGCAGATGGCCATTTTATGTTTTATCTGCACATAGAAAAGAACAGACAGTGAATCAAGCTCTCTAGTCTCAAAAAAGCACTAATCTCATTCATGGGGCCTCCACCTTTGTGACTTATTTATAGCTCAAAGGCCTACCTACTAACAGCATAGTATCAAGGGTTCATCTCCCAAGATATGCATTTGAGAGAACATGAGAGCATTCAGTTTATAAACCATTCTTAATTTTGAGAAAATTTCTCAACAACTGGAGATAGTACTCTTTAAAAAAAAATTCCTTCATTCTCTTTAGCTAAATATTAAAAATAAATGTACCTTACTTAATTGAATATGTTTGATTGTGTGTACTTTCTGTTTAACTTGTGGTTCACAGAGCTGATCCAGCTAGAGTCAGTGTTATCTGAGCAGGATTGACACCTAGGAAAGATTCTCTAATATGGACACAGCTATCATTTTAATTCTCCCTAAGTCAAAAAAAGGACTGGAAATGGTCAGTTTTCATTCCAATCCCAAAGAAAGGCAATGCCAAAGAATGCTCAAACTACCACACAGTTGCACTCATCTCACATGCTAGTAAAGTAATGCTCAAAATTCTCCAAGCCAGGCTTCAGCAATACGTGAACCATGAACTTTCTGAGTTCAAGCTGGTTTTAGAAAAGGCAGAGGAACCAGATATCAAATTACCAACATCCACTGGGTCATCGAAAAAGCAAGAGAGTTCCAGAAAAACTGGAACTGCTTTATTAACTATGCCAAAGCCTTTGATGGTGTGGATCACAATAAACTGTGGAAAATTCTGAGAGAGATGGGAGTACCAGACCACCTGACCTGCCTCTTGAGAAATCTGTATGCAGACCAGGAAGGAATAGTTAGAACTGGACATGGAAGAACAGACTGGTTCCAAATAGGAAAAGGAGTATATCAACGCTGTATATTGTCACCCTGCTTATTTAACTTATATGCAGAGTGCATCATGAGAAATGCTGGACTGGAAGAAACACAAGCTGGAATCAAGATTGCCGGGAGAAATATCAATAACCTCAGATATGCAGATGACACCACCCTTATGACAGAAAGTGAGGGGAACTAAAAAGCCTCTTCATGAAAGTGGAACAGGAGAGTGAAAAAGTTGGCTTAAAGCTCAACATTCAGAAAACGAAGATCATGGAATCTGGTCCCATCACTTCATGGGAAATAGATGGGGAAACAGTGGAAACAGTGTCAGATTTTATTTTGGGGGGCTCCAAAATTACTGCAGATGATGACAGCAGCCATGAAATTAAAAGATGCTTACTCCTTGGAAGAAAAGTTATGACCAACTCTTAAAATTGGTCATATTCAAAGGCAGAGACATTACTTTGCCAACTAGGTCTGTCTAGTCAAGGCTATGGTTTTTCCTGTGGTCAGCATAGATAGCATATTCAAAATCAGAGACATGACTTTGCCGACTAGGTCTGTCCAGTCAAGGCTATGGTTTTTCCTGTGGTCATATATGGATGTGAGAGTTGGACTGTGAAGAAGGCTGAGCACCAAAGAATTGATGCTTTTGAACTGTGGTGTTGGAGAAGACTCTTGAGAGTCCCTCGGACTGCAAGGAGATCCAACCAATCCATTCTGAAGGAGATAAGCCCTGGGATTTCTTTGGAAGGAATGATGCTAAAGCTGAAACTCCAGTACTTTGGCCACCTCATGCGAAGAGTTGACTCATTGGCAAAGACTTTGATGCTGGGAGGGATTGAGGGCAGGAGAAGAAGGGGACGACTGAGGATGAGATGGCTGGATGGCATCACTGACTCGATGGACGTGAGTCTGAGTGATCTCCGGGAGTTGATGATGGACAGGCAGTCCTGGTGTGCTGCGATTCATGGGGTTGCAAAGAGTTCGGCATGACTGAGTGACTGAACTGAGCTGAAGTCAAAATTGCCTTTCTAACAGAACTCCCATGCTATTGATGTATATTCCATGAGTAGTCAACTTAAATTCTGGGTCTTTTTCACTTAGACTGTTAGAAATTCATAACTCACCTGTCCTGTACTTTGCATTTGGTTCCTGAATTTAAGTTCAACAATAAACTAGGAAATAAATTATTTGTATTGCCAGTGGCTAATATTGCTGTTTTTATTCGTTTTTTGTTTGTTTGTTTTTTACTTTAAAGGCATCCAGTGATACTTTTTGAATTTCGAATATAGTTTTCCTTTACAGTAGTTTCTATTGTTCCAATCATGAAAGATATATGTTAACAGTATGCTGAGTCACCAAATATTTCATTTCTGATTTTTACCAGAGACTGAAAATATGGATATCAATCTTGCTAAACTGCTCAGCTATCTGACAACTCTTCTATTTCCTTTAAAAAGTTTGTGCAACAGAGATAGAAGTTGGGAATAGTTTCTGTATCTCTGCTTTTCATCTAAGGAAAACTCACATCGTGAATTCTGAAAATGCTATTCTAACACCTAATATGTGATTTTTTCACTTTATATTTCTATAAAACAACTTTGTTTTATTCCTAAATTACCGTTATTAGGACTTGAGTTTTCAAAATAAATATTTGTTTTTCCTTATTATGAAAATGTTTTAATGCCAGACATCATGCTAATATAATGAAAATAATGCAATGATCTCTATTAACTGAAAAGAGAAAATGTACATATAAATATATATATCATATGTGTTATAAATTTAAACACATATATTTTATGATTTCTGTTGATTAAAATGTGAGAGTGATATCATTAGATTCCTGTTGTAATTTAGTAGTTAAAACCTTTTGGATGAAATAAAAAACAAACAAAAACAAGTCAGTGGTTAAAAGTCATATTCTTATTCTTGCTCACTAATGATATAGAAAAAAAAAGGGGGGGGGCAGGAAACACAAAAACTGTAGTGCTTAATTTCTTCCAAAGAATTATTTGTTAGAATGTAGAGTTGGTAAGATATTTTGTGATTCAGTGAGGGATTTTTTATTTTTCACTGAGATTTTCTTTTCAATTTAATGTTTGTAGTTCTCTCTCTCTGTCTCTCTCTATATATAGATATTACTGGACACAAAGAAGAGATTTTACTCTGCTGACAAAGGTCCAGATAGACAAGGCTATGGTCTTCCCATACGGTTATATGGTCTTCACCTACGGTTGTGACAGCTGGACCTTAAAGAAGGTGGAGCACCAAAGAATTGATGCCTTTGAACTATGGTGCTAGAGAAGACTCTTGAGAGTCCCTTGGAAAGGAAGGAGATCAAACCAGTCAATGTTAAGGGAAATCAACCCTGAATACTCATTGGAAGGATGATGCTGAAACTCCAATATTTTGGTCATCTGATGCAAATATTTGATTCATTGGAAAAGTTCCTGATGCTGGGAAAGATTGAGGGCAGAAGGAGAAGAGGCTGTCAAAGGATGAAATGGCTGAATGTCATCACAGATGCAATGTCATGAACTTGGGCAAACTTTGGGAGATGGTGAGAGACAGAGAGCCGTGGAGTTCTGCAGTCCTTGGGGTTGCAAAGTGATGGACATGACTGGGTGACTGAACAATGATAACAAAAATACACACACTTATACACACACACATATACACTTTAATCTGTGTACTTATATATCTGTAAAGGGGAATAAATTTTCATCTGATTATGAGATATGTAAATGTGATATGTATATGTGATATGTATCACAGTTGCTAAATGATCATTTGGTTCTAATTTAACTGGAAAAATAAGGGAATATCTACAATTTAAATGACTTAAAGAGAAATACAAATGAGCTACACAATCATCGGTCTGTGACTTATAAATTTTCTATAAACAAAGCTTCTTTATGTTGAAATCATGTGTCTTATTTGGTTTATTTTGAATTATTTATCTATAATGTCGGCTTACTGATGACTTAGAAGGAAAAAATAATTTAAAAATTCATAAGGAATACACACACTACTGAAATGGATTATATTTTTCTATTTTCTTAGAAAAAAATACAGTTTCAAGTGTCTTTATCTATTTGTAAATATAAGTTAACTGAAATGAAAATATGAAAAAAAAAATCAATGCAAAAATTACACTGGGTAATTTATATAGATGAGGAGTCTTTTTTCAAGGTTATTGAAATAAAAGAGAGAGGTCAGAATTCAGTTTGAGCTGAATACCAGGTTGTTTTACATTTCCTAATTGTCATTATCAAAATGAAAACTAAACTTGCTCATATCTTCATATCAGGAGGCAGTTTTACAATCTGAAGTTAGCCTGCCAAAGTTAGGCTTATAAAGAAAGAAATTTTTACTTTGTAGACTAGGAAGATTTTAAAGTTATTTATATCTCAAAGGATCAGATAAATAATTTACAAGTACAGGTTTTCTAAATCAAAAGTTCTAAGTAAAGAAATGTAGAGAGCTTAGAGTGAGGAAGAATCATGTCCAAAATTTAGTTACATTGTAGGGAGCATTAAGTCAAATTTGATGAAGGAATATTCAAAATCCCTTTATTCATGTGAAATTTTATCTAATTAATTTAAGCCACAATTCTTTCCCTTCTATCAGTTCTTAGAACTAAGTCACAGTGGTATTCTACATGATGAAATAGTCTACAAGAATTTTGATTGGGGTGCACTGCTTAAAATATTTTAATTTTAACTTCTTTCAACAGAGACGGGGTCTCAAGTTCACCATCATTCCCACCAGCACTTAATGTTTTATAACCATGTGATTTCATATTTTCAACCATTTGCTACATCCATCAGTCAGTTTAGTTCAGTCACTCAATGATGTCCAAATCTTTGTGACCCCGTGGACTGTAGCACACCAGGCTTCCCTGTCCATCACCAACTCCTGGAACCTACTGAAACTCATGTCCATTGAATTGGTGATGCCATTCAAATGTCTCATCTTCTGTCGTCCCCTACTCCTGCTGCCTTCAATCTTTCCCAGCATCAGGGTCTTTACCAATGAGTCAGTTCTTCACATCAGGTGGCCAAAGTAATGGAGTTTCAGCTTCAAAATTAGTCCTTCCAAGGAATATTCAGGATTCATTTCCTTTAGGAAGGACTGGTTGGATCTCCTTGCAGTCTAAGGAACTCTCAAGAGTCTTTTCCAACACCACACTTCAAAAGCATAGATTCTTTGGCACTCAACTTTCTTTACAGTCCACATCTATACATGACTAACAGAAAAATCATAGCTTTGACTAGACCTTTGTTGGGAAAGTAATGTCTCTGCTTTTTAATATGCTATCTAGGTTGTTCATAACTTTTCTTCCAAGGAGCAAGTGTCTTTTAATTTCATGCCTTCAGGCACCATTTGCAGTGATTTTGGAGTCCTCCTAAAAATTCTCTCACTGTTTCCATTGTTTCTCCATCTATTTGGCATGAAGTGATGGGACCATATGCCTTGATCTTAGTTTTTTTAAATGTTGAGTTTTAAGGCAACTTTTTGACTCTCCTCTTTCACTTTCATCAAGAGTTTCTTTAGTTCTTCTTCACTTTCTGCCATAAAGGTGGTGTCATCTGCCTATTTGAGGTTGTTGATATTTCTCCCAGCTATCTTGAAGCTTGTGCTTCATGCAGGCCAGCATTTCACATAATATATTCTGCATATGCATATAAATTAAATAAGCACGGTGACAATATACAACCTTGATGCATTCCTTTCCCAATTTGGAACCAAACAGTTTTTCCATGACTAGTTTTAACTGTCGCATTTTGACGTGCCTACAGATTTCTCAGTAGGCAGGTAAAGAAAGAAAGTGAAGTTGCTCAGTCATGTCCGACTCTTGGTGGCCCCATGGACTGTAGCCTGCCAGACTCCTCCATTCATGGAATTTTCCAAGCAAGATTACTGAATTGGGTTGCCATTTCCTTCTTCAGGGGATCTTCCTGATGCAGGGATTGAACCCATGTCTCCCACCGTGCAGGCAGCCGCTTTACCATGTGAGCCACCAGGAAAGCCCAACCGTGGTGGACGTGGTGGTCTGGTAATCTCATCTCTCAGAATCTTCCACAGTTTGTTCTGATCCACACAGTCAAAGGCTTTCTTTTAGTCAATAATGAAAAAGTAGATTTGTTTTTGGAACTCTTGTTTTTTTTTTTTTTTGATGATCCAATGGATGTTGGCAATTTGATCTCTTGTTCCTCTGCCTTTTCTAAATCCAGCTTGAACATCTGGAAGTTCACGGTTCACATGCTGTTGTAGCCTGGCTTGGAGGATTTTGAGCATTATTTTGCTAGCCTGCAGTTCAGTTCAGTTCAGTCACTCAGTCGTGTCCGACTCTTTGCAGCCCCATGAACCACAGCACGCCAGGCCTCTCTGTCCATCACCAAATCCCAGAGTCCACCGAAACCCATGTCCATTGAGTGTGTGATGTCATCCACCCATCTCATCCTCTGTCATCTCCTTCTCCTCCTGCCCTCAATCTTTCCCAGCATCAGGGTCTTTTCTAATGAGTCAATTCTTCGGATCAGGTGGACAAAGTAATGGAGTTTCAGCTTCAGCATCAGTCCTTCCAATGAATATTCAAGACTGACTTCTTTAGGATGGGCTGGTTGAACCTCCTTGTAGTCCAAGGAACTCTCAAGAGTCTTCTCCAACACCACAGTTCAAAAGCATCAATTCTTTGGTTCTTGGCTTTCTTTATAATCCAACACTCACATTCATACATGACCACTGGAGAAACCATAGCCTTGACTAGACAGACCTTTGTTGACAGAATAATGTCTCTGCTTTTCAAAATGCTGTCTAGGTTGGTCATACATATCCTTCCAAGGAGTAAGCCTCTTTTAATTTCATGGCTGCAATCACCATCTGCGGTGATTTTGAAGCCCAGAAAAATAAAGTCGGTGAGTGCAATGTGAAGTAGTTCAAACAGTCTTTTGCATTGCCTTTGTTTGGGATTGAAATGGAAACTGACCTTTGCCAGTCCTGTGGTCCCTGCTGATTTTTTCCAAATTTTCTAACATTGAAGGCAGCACTTAAACTGCATTATCTTTTAGTATTTGAAATAGTTCAATTTGAATTCCATCACCTCCACTAGTTTTGTTTGTAGCTATGCTCTCTAAGGCCCACTTGACTTTGTATTTCAGGATGTCTGGCTTTAGGTGAGTGATCACACCATCATTGCTATCTGGGTCATGAAGTTCTTTTTTGCATAGTTCTGTTTATTCTTGGCACCTCTTCTCAATGCATCCATATTTGAATTTAAAACCACTGCAATTCACTTGGGCTTTAATAATTTTAGCATTTTTTAGTTTCTATATTAGTCAGAGGTTTGAAGAGAAGCAGAATCAATTCTATGTTTATGCATAGAAAAATTATATTTATTATAAGGAATTGACTCATACAAATCCCAGGTAGGTCAGTGGGTAAAAAATCTGAAATGCAGGAGGTACAGAAGATGCAAGTCCCATTCCTGGGTCAGGAAGATTCCCTGGAGAAGGAAATGGCAACCCACTCCAGTATTCTTGCCTGGAGAATCCTATGACCAAAGGAGATTGACGGGCTACAATCCATAGGGATGCAAAGATTCGTACACGACTGTAGTGACTGAGGGAAAAAAAAATAAAAGAGAGAGAGAGAGAGAGAGAGAGAGAGAGAGAGCGCCAAAAACGAGTACAGCGGGCCAACAGTTTGAAATTTCAGGCAGAATTTGATGTCAAATTCTTGAGTTTCAAGGCAGACTGGAGGATAATTTTTTCCTCTTCAGAGGGCCCAGCTTTTCTTTTAAGACCTTCAATTGATTGGATTAGGCCCACTCACATTATAGATCATTAATTGATTACATAAGTTATAAGTATAATTATGGTCATTTAGATT